>WXVQ01000012.1:114957-230989 GCA_013372465.1 Nitzschia sp. Nitz4 | reverse complement strand
CAAGGCACCAAGGTGAGCCCCCCATCGAAGCTGAAAGGACCATCGTTCAGCAGCCAAGTGTTCTGAACGAAGACATTGCTTATCCAAATCACTTGTAGACATGCCTCAACACAAGCCTTTCCGCTCAAATGAGCCAACAGTGATTCCTCACGGTGTCATTCACAGCTCTGAGGGCAACGTCGGCCTTGGCAAGATCGATCATGGCGTCACCGAGAATCCTTATGAGCGTGCCTTTTCTCCATACGACTTCAACGGAGGAACTTGTATCGCCATTGCTGGAAAGGATTATGCTGTCATTGCTGCTGATACTCGTTTGAGCTCTGGTTATGAGATTCTGTCTCGCAACACCACCAAGTTGCACAAACTCACAGACCGCTGCATTCTTGGCAGCGCTGGATGCAAAACGGATGTTGACCAGTTGCGCCGAACTCTCGATATCCGAATGAAGGTTTACCAACACAATCACAAAAAGACCATGTCTACACCGGCAGTGGCACAACTCTTGTCCAATACACTTTACTACAAGCGATTCTTCCCCTACTATGCCTTCAACGTTTTTGGAGGAATCGATGAAGAGGGAAAGGGAGCCATTTACTCCTACGATGCCATTGGTAGCTTCGAGAGGACAGCTGTTACAGCCACCGGTAGTGGTCAAGCCTATGTCATCCCCTTGTTGGATAATGTCATTGCCAACAGAAACCGTACCTCGGAGAAGCGAGACATTCCGGTTGCTGAAGTCGTAGAGCTTGTCAAGGACGTTTTTATTTCGTGTGGGGAGCGAGATATCTACACTGGTGATCAAGTGGAGATTGCTGTCATTACCAAAGACGGAATTGATGTCACCACCTTCCAGCTAAAGGCTGACTAGATATTCAACTAAGTTGTCTTTGTCCTTTACTATAGCCGGAAGTTTCTTTTCAGTGCTGCTGCTCCGTTTGCGAGCATGTCTCTTCATCTACAAGCAACAGTATTTCAGAAGGGTATATTGTATTCTCTTCAAAGTACAGTGACTGTGATTTTCCAGTAATGGCCTAGTCCTGGAGTGCTGCGTCCGATCGACTTCTCGCGAAGGTGGATGTGCATACTCTGTTCCTCTTTCTCAGTGAATCTTTTTCATCGTGGGTGCACAGCCATATTCTGAACCATTGGGTGGTGAGTCCATTATAAATTTGGTTTGGTGCATCTCTCTCCCTCCTCATCATGATGCTTCTGTGCAATGCGAATCGACACAAAGAAAGCGGTCATAATTTTGTTTCAATCTCTCTATGCCGTTGGACTTCTTCTTTTTCTACTAACTCCTGGGCCTCGTCTCTCACCAGTCAAAGCAGCAAGGAGTGTTGCTAGAGTCCCAACATGATCGAATAATATGCTACCTACCATGCCTACCAAGCTCCATTCTACAACATTTACTTTCCTACGACTAACGCAAGCTGAGATTCACATGGAGTAGTGGAATACAGAATAGAGCAATAGAACGAGTTCACCACTAACGTACTGGTAGTTATCTTGCACTGTTGGACATCAACAACCTTGAGCGGCAAACTCGTACCTCAGTGAAACAACGCTGCCATTCAGTCACGGCGGAACACTTGACACTAATCGCGCACGTCCCTTGTTGCAACGGCACGCCTGCACAACAACTCCCTCCATTTCAAAATACTGGATGCAGGGCGCTTCTTCTTCTTCTGAAGCCAACAAAGAGGATGGAGAAAGGTGGTGTACTACTATCGTATCTCCAGAATACTACGAGTACTGTACCATAACGTGGTACCCATCCTTCTTGCTCGCCATCAAACTGGGAACAGTAGCTTGATTAGCAAGCTACCTGATACATGGAATATATCTTGTCGGGTTCTTGGTCCTCATCCCAATGTTTTAAATCGATGGAAGTAGTTCAAGCACTCTTTTTCTCCTCCATGACTAAGACCGATGATGCCAAAACGGCATAGTAATTGCGGTATACTGCCGTTGCCAAAATTTGGTGAGACACTTCAGCCATCAAGGGGGGAGACAGGTCAATACAAAAGGGGCTTCATGGCTAGGCTAATATAAAACTCAACTTGTTTGTTTCTTCTTGAAGAGTAGTAGAAGAAAACAACCTGTTCTTTTTCATACACACAAAGAAGTAGCTGTTGGTTTCAACTCCACTGGTGGCAGTTGCCCGTGGTGTCGTTGATATATGCCTCGCCACAGTCCCTTCCCGCCAATGGGAGGTCTTTGCTCGTATTATTATGTGACTGCGCCTCCTCAGCCAGCATTCAGCCGTTTGATTCAAAATTACTTATATGATATATTTTTATGAATGGATATACGGTTTGAACTGGCTCGAAACGGTCAACTCGACATCATCGTAGAAGCACGTATGTGGCAGTAGGGGTACTGCCGCCGACAGGTTGTCCCACCGGGGTTTGCTTTGCGCAACTGCTTCCGACGAAATGTGAAACCGCTACCAACACCACAATTCCTAGGTTGCCGTTGGCATACCATTCAAAGCCAAGTGGTAGTGGAAGCAACCTCCAACAACAGACAACAACAGATTACCATCGCAACAATGTATGAATCTCGTGGAATGCCTCCAATGTATCATCATCATCCCCACTCCCTTCCTCCCCACCCTCATCATCCACCTCGGCTTGTGCACCAGCACCAACAACATCAGCACCACCATGCTCCGCATCCTCATCATGTTCCGGTCCACCACCATTCGCATCATAGACTGCCACCAAACCGTCCTCCTCTCGTCTCGAAACCTGTTAGCATGGGGAACATTCAACCAGTGGATCACCACCCTCAAAGTTGGAGCAAGCCGCCAATGTCGATGAACCCATTGCCTCCTCCTCTTCCACAACGGGTTCACCATTCGGCTTCCACTCCTGTTCATAACAAGACGACAGCATTGACCAAGAACCAAGTCAAGACTCCCATTACTCTCTGCTTTGAGAGGATGCTTGGTGCAGGTAAGTCAGAATGGTCTCGTTTGCCCTAAGGATATTCGAAATTCTCTCTGACACTGTTGTTCCTCTATTATGTAGCCGAGGTCCTGGCAAAAACGGATGCTTCCTCTTCTAACGATAGCGAGGTGGTCCCTGAAGATGAACCTCGCAAGCGTATCAAGGTATCTCATACATTCGAGGACGCACATCCCGAGAAGGCGCAGACCCCAATGCGCAAGGCCATGCGTCGCCTGAGTGACCCTCGCCACAACAGCCCAGCCCCTGTTGCTCGTTATAACCCTACAGATCCTTTCGATCGCATCCTCCATGACGAGGGTCTTTACAAGAAGCTGGTTCTGAACATGGCACTTCAACGTCAACCAAAGGAATCATCACAAAAGGAAAATGCTACTCCTCCGCCTCGCATCATCACCGAAGGATTCTACTGGAAGGAATACCCTGAATGCGAGCAAATTTTGTACGATGCTATGGAAGCCTACTATGACCTGTCAACTAAGCAGCGACAGTCGAAACACCAACAAGCGTTCAATAATACGTTGGTAAAGAAGGTTCGAGAGACAGCTTCCGCAAGCGGCTATGAGTTCGATGCCTTCTTCACAGATAAGAAGCTGCGAGATCGCATCCGGTGTTTCTTCAAGGTATGTTGAAAAGTCCGGACAATTGTTCTACTGATATTTCCGACCCTCACGCAACGTTTTTCAAACAGACACACCTTCAAAACGCCAAGAAACGCTTGACTACTATGCAGAAACACTCGAACTCACTTGAACAGAAGGCTGCCCTTCAAGTCCTTATTGTTTCAGTTGATGGTCCATCTTCTGGGGCAAGGAGCACCAATGTAATTCGCTCTTTGCATTCCGACATTGAGACTGCAGCTCAAGTTGATACAAAGAGGCGTCGATCTCTGGATTAATGCTACGATCAGGGGCATGACATCCACTGTACTGGGGAGTATGTGTTTTTGTGACTCTCGTTTGGGATAAATGGGTACACGTTATGTTATTCCGTAACCATACGGTTGAATCGAGTACTCAAAAAGTTTAATTCATCTACTATTTTCAAACAAACACACTTATTCTTTCGGTTGCACAGAACTGTAACGATGTAAAATTCCGAGGGACATATCGAGTAGGGGCCTGCGGAGCGAAGATGTCGGAACCACGTTCTCCCGCCGCCAGTCGTTCCAGCCTTTAATTCCCTTTGACGACGTCACTATTCTTCATGGGGGGAAGGTAGTCATTTCCTCGCTGGTCTTTTCATGATCATGTCTCAGAGGGAGAACCCCACATCATTTTGTTCCCGATTTGTTGTCAAGGTCCGATACCGCATTCCCAATATAGTACTTGTCCAAAGGTGGAGCCTTGCTTCGCCATACCTCTTGTATAGACCATCGAACGATGGATCACGCTGATGATGGAACAAGCGGAAGAAATGGCCAAGCGCAATCACTTCCTGCAGCCCAGAGGAGTGTTGAGAACGCTACAGATATCCTTGGGACCGTTCGAGCCATGAGGATGCAAGAGGAGACTAAATATCGGATCGAAAACTACTTCATCAAGCAGAGACTAAATGGCGGTACTGATTCTATGGAGATTGATCTATCGAATGTGGACTCCAAGGACTTGCCGGTGGATCCAGAGTGCAGGTTTCGAATGTCTGAGTGGTGTTTTCAAATAGTGGATTTTTGTAGCTTCAAGCGGGAGACGGTAGCTATTGCAATGTCTTGTTTGGACCGTTTTGTCGCCTCCCCAAGTGGGCGTGATGCGTACTTGGATAGGAGCAAATTTCAGCTAGCTTCCATGGTGGCACTGTACAGCGCCGTCAAGATCCATGAACACGAAGCGATGGACCCCGGTCTCATGGCTACGCTAAGCAGGGGAGCGTTCACTGCACCGCAAATTGAAGAAATGGAGGCTAGAATATTGAGTGCGATTGAATTCCGTGTGAACCCGCCAACTTCTTTGGCTTTCTGCAACCACTTTTTGGATTTGATACCCAGTCATGTGGTAGATTTTCAATCCAGGGATACGGTGATGGAGCTGGCCAAGTTTCAAACGGAAATCGCCGTAAGTGATGTAGATCTGATGTGTGCTAAACCATCTACAGTCGCCTTGGCTGCGTTGATGAATTCCTTTGACAGTCTGGATATGGATGTGGCTCTTCAACAGCACATCCTTGGTGTCTTGTCGGCAGCCACCCATGTTGACATTCAAAACCCACTGTTTCGAGACATACGGATTCGGCTATACGAATGTCTGACAGGACAAGGAGAGAATGAATATTGCAGCAGTTTATCTCCTCAGCAGTCTATGTCAGGCGGTTCAAAAACGCCATATCCGTCAACCTACTACGAAGCTCCCGGAAAAGTTGCTGGGAGTTGAGTAAAACGAATACAACAGTTCAGCGCTCCTACAATCGTTAAATTCTATGAGTCACAAACTCGTAATTCTGCCAGTAGCTGTCTAGAGATCTTAAGTTCAGCTATGCTAAGAAGATGTAGTTTCTACAAGCTACAGGCCACGAATGATCTCCCGCAGTTCGCAAAGATCCAACGATGGGAACTCGAGAAAGTTCCCAATCGCCGAAGATGGGAGAATTTCCCTGTCATACTCGACTAACTGGAATGATTGTGTATTGGATGACATCAACACCCCGAAGGCCCATCACACCACGCCTGTCGCGAGGTGGAGTCGACAGTCGTCGTTTCGTGACCGTCGGCACACAACAAACATCAACAACACCACAACCACTTCACCCAAAAGAGTTTCCATTCACAACAGCAAAGCTTCTTCAAGTATTGTCATCATGACCGTTCAAATCAGCATCTCCGATATGTTCGATGGTGGCAACATCAAGTACATTCGCGAACAGCCAAACGAGCTCGATCCAAATGCCGTGGATGTCATTCTTCACATCAAACCTGATGTCTACACTGAGTTGGAAAAAATCGGACACATGCAGTACTTCTCCTTCCGATCCGCTATCAGTGGCTTGGAAAAGGGAGCCACCCTAAAGGTTCACTATGTCCTCGAGAACGCTGAGGCAGTGTCGTTTCCTGAGGCTTGGACAGGATCCACGGTTTGTTACTCGGACAATGTCACCGATCCAGATTCCTGGTTGAGGAATCAAGATACTTTCTACAATGATGGAAAATTGATTTGGGAACATACACACACTCGCAATGGAAGTGTATTCTTCAGTTATTTCCCTCCCTTCTCCTATGAGCGCCACTTGAATCTCGTGTCGAGCTGTGCTGAGTACACCAGTGTCGAGACGTTGGGTCAAACCCTTGATGGCCGTGAGCTTGAGTGCGTCATTCTTGGAGAAGGAAAAATGGTTTGCTGGATTATTCATCGTCAACATCCTGGTGAAACAATGGCTGAGCATTATGCCGAGGGTCTTTTGACTCGCCTCCTTGGACTGGATACCAAAGGTGAAGTGGACGAACAGGTTGAGCGTCTCAAGAAGTTGTATACTTTCTACATTGTTCCTTGCATGTGTCCTGATGGAGCTGTGCGAGGGCATTTGCGTACCAATGCCTGTGGTGCCAACCTTAACCGTGAGTGGGCCACCAAGCGTTTTTACCAAGCCCCCACGTTGGAGCGATCCCCTGAAGTGTACCATGTTTTGAACAGGATGGATCAAACTGGAGTCGATTTGTTTATGGATATTCACGGAGATGAGGAGTTGCCTTTCAACTTTCTTGTCACTGCCAACAATGTCCCTAACTGGGGAAAGCGCATGGAGAGTCTACATGGTGCCTTTGTTGCCGCCTACACGCGCTCCAATTCGGACATGCAAAAGCGAATCGGTTACCCACCTGCTCCCAATGCGGAGAAGGCTTTGAACTACATGAATGTGGCTGTCAATCAAGTTGCCAACCGTTTCAATTGCTTGGGAGTCACGTTGGAGATGCCTTTCAAGGACTGTATGAGCAACCCTGATCCTGAGCGTGGATGGTCCCCTGCCCGTGCCCGCAAGTTGGGATCGTCTGCTTTGGATCCCATTGAGTACATCCACCCTTATCTTCGTGTCGAGGGTCCATTTTGGGACAATCTTCCCATTGAGGATGCATACATTCCTACTACTGACAACTACCACATTGAGGCCGAAGAGACCCATACCTTCGTGCCACTTTCCAAACGTTACTTCTCTGATGTTCACGAGATCCGCAAGCCCAACGATATCAAGGAAAATTAATCTAACTTTTATAGTCTGTGCAGAGAACTAAGAATAGTTGTATTGGAAGAGTAGGATTTTATCATACTATTCACTCTGCAGACTACCATTCCAAGTCCTCCGGACGAACCGGATGATCCAGAGGGACTACACTTTCTTTGTTCACATCTCTCGGTAAAGCTTTCCGCATATCCAATGCATCTTCCGGGGAATCACCAGAATAATATCCCAGCACTCTCCGATAGGTTACGTAACCAAACTGCGTATACATGTTTTGTGCCAAATGATTGGACGTACGGACAAACAAATCGACAAAGTACGCCGAGTAGGTCTGAACACAGAGCTGCTCAAAGTCATCCATTAATGTTTTGGCTAATCCCAGACGTCTGTAGGCAGGTGCGACTGTGACCGCAGACACATGTCCATGCCAAAGTTTGCCATCACCTTCTGCCTTGCCGAGCATGTATCCCATGAGGTTGCCGTTGGGGGCTTCTGCGACTGGTTAGGAGAAAAAGAGTGCATGAGAAAAAGGAATCTTAGGAAACGACCTGAAAGTACAAATAATGTGGTCACATACCAGCAAAAGCTTCTGGCCATCGGGACATGTATGCCATGTACTGCAATGGAAGAGGAACAAACAAAAAGGTGTTAGGCCTTGGCTTCATGCAACGCGAAAGTCAATCGATTTTCAAACAACTCGTACTCACAAATGGCATGTTGTAAGTTTCCGTGAGAATATCCAAATTGACATTGTTAAACTTTAACAAGTCATCCATCGTGAACTGCCTGAGTGTCGTCATGTTGCCAAAGTACTATCGCCTGCTTGTGTTGCCGTGATCGTGGCGATGGGGGATGGAGCACGTTGGCAGGAGTGGTGGCAAATGGACTCATACGATTGTAAACGGAGATGATTGGTTGAGATTTTGTCTTCCGGCTAGAAGTGAAGACGAGGGTGGGAAAAAGTAGCACAAGCAAACTGTAAAGATGATCTATTTCTTACAAAGCAATAATAGCATAGGGCAAGCAAATCAGGTATCACATTGGCAATTTTCACCGTATTCGGTTGGACCTCATGGTTTCCATTTTCACCTGGACAGTGGGAATCCCAATTCTGTCTAGGGTCATTCAGGAAACTTGAGAATCCAACAAAGCTTTGTACACTTCACATATGTGTACAGTGGATTGGGTACAAATCCAGTGCAAAGAAAGGCGCAAACCAAAGTGAAACGAGCAAACCAACAAAATTGTGATACCTTCCTTGCCTATTCTTCGTCCGACGAGGAAAAGCCCGTTAATTCTCGATGAACATTGTCGTATTTATCCTTGACTTTCCATGTACACTTTCCATTATTGCATATTGTTTTGAAATCTTCATCTACGGGTCGAAGCAGGTCTGAGACAGAGGCAAGGTCAGGTTCACCACCATCCCCATCAGAGGGTGGTGCATTGATCTTTTCAGTCGCTCTCCGTGCAAGTTCTTGCGCCTTTCTCAAGGACCATTGTCCAAAGGGCTCCCATCCTTTTCGCTCTCCGTGAGCCTCTATCTTTTCACGCCGAATATCTGTGTGTGAACGGCATCCAAACATTCTCTCAACCTGCACTACCTTGCCTGCTGGACCTGACTGCAGAGTGAAGCAGAATGGAGCATATTTCTTCTTGCAGACAGCGACACCGATAGTCTCCCGACCGCACCACAAACCTTCTCCCCACCGTTCATTGATGGATTGAATGGCACGGCTCTGTGTGTCTGTGGACGCAGACTTACTAAACATACTTCCCCCATACAACTCACCTCCCACACCAACTGGATAGCCGCACACGAACCCCAGGGGTACCCTAAAAATAAAATCAGGGAAAAAGCAACGGAAGGATCAGCATTTGCAACAATCGTGTCAGCTGCCAACAGAAACAGAACATGTTTGCACGAATGACATCACGTTGGGAACGTACCGCCCTGGAATGGCACTGGCGGCCACTTTGGATCAGTCAGATGGGAGAATTCCATAATCCTCTCCATAAATCCTTTGTTCATCCTCTTTTTGAGCTAGCTTTCTCTTGGATCGTCGCAATCCTCCATGTCCTTGGGTTAGGCCTTCCAAAACCGTCGATTTGCGTTTGCTTCGTCGTCTCATCGTCAACTTGGAACAGCAACTCTACTGTTTCTCTACTAAAATAACAAGCTCCTCTCTTTCTATTTGGTTAAATTCCAACTTGGTTTTGAAGTTGGAAAAGTTTGAAATGAATCCAAATGTGAACCCTTGGTTCGTGAGGACTCGGATCGAGACCAATCTTTTCCAAGAAGAACTCGTCGTACCAAAACTTGGCGGGTTTCTGGAGCACCACAACAGCCTATCGCCACTTCCGATTCCTGCGTGCAAACTGCGTGCGGCGGATTGGGCGTACCCTGTCCAATTTACGCGTAGTATAACGCCATTCTGGATTCCTTGGCAACTTGTACCTATGTATCAAACACTTGCAAGTTATTCATAATACATACATACCCTCACGAAACTTGAAACTGCACATCGTGCTTGCGGCAACATTGAGACATCTGGCAGAGGTCCTCTCGGTTGAATCTGATCCATTACATAGGATGAGACGAGGGGAGATCCACATAAAGTGGGTCTACTCAGTCTTGACCACAGCTCTGGTTCTTCCAGGTCATGGGTTCCAAGTGCTTAGTCCGATTGCCTCTCTTACACAACGTCACCTTATCAATCAGCCCTTGATGACAACAGCTAGCTCGGCATCAGGTTTTCCGTGTCACAGGTCTCCTCAAATCCTTGACATCTCTCCCCCTGTACATAGATCAACAACACATTCACACTCGACAATGCCGCCCACTGACCGAATACAACCATCCATTCAATCATGGCGACTAGCTACGGTCGCTTCCTTCATGATGGTCTCGTTGGCTCGGCCCACTGCCTTGTTCGCCGTGGGAGGAGGTTTTGGGTCTACACGGTCGTCTCCTATACCCACCAGCCCGAATCAGCTTTTTACTCTTGGGTGCCTCTTTGGTGCCTTGTTTGTGGGATTGGCGTTGTTTCATGCAGCAGAGATTGCCATTACAACACTTTACCCATGGAAGGTTCGGGAGTTTGCCGAAGAAGAAGAAAAACGAGGTTTGCGTGGAACTTTTTATATTTTGAATCAAGATATCACCCGTGTCTTGACCACTCTATTGGTGGCATCCACTTCCTTGTCCATTTTTGCCACCACTATTTTTACCCGTTGGGTGGGAGCCGCTTTTGGAGCCCAAGGGGAACGCTACGGTCCTTTGGCACTGACCTGCTTGACGCTATTTTTTGTCGAACTTATTCCAAAGTCTATTGGAGTTACCAATGCTGAGAGTGTTGCTCGTATGATGACACCACCCATCAACATTATTTCTCGTATCGTCAGTCCCTTGGGAATTACCCTCAGTTGGTTGGCCAAGAAGCTCCTGTCACTAGTTGGATTGCAAGGCAACAATGCAGGGGACATTATTTCAGATTCTCAATTGCGTTTGATTGTCACTGGTGCTAGAGACTCGGGAACCATTGATCGAGGGGAACAAGAAATGATTCAGGGTGTTCTCGACTTACAAACAAAGCGAGTACGGGAAATTATGCAGCCGCGGGTAGAAATGGTAGCCGTACCCAGGGATATGTCGGTTGCATCCGTGTTGGATGTTGTCCGTGAAAGCGGTTACAGTCGTATCCCTGTATATGATGGTGAAATCGATAATATTGTCGGTATCGTTCTTGCCAAGAGTGTCTTGGACTTTTTTGTTCAAGGTGTTCTAGTTGATGATACGGTCCTTCGTGTCAGCAATACCACAGGTTCCGCAGCTCAGAGGCAGGTCAAAGATAGTCACCCAACAGTCAAAAATCAAACTTCGCATGGCCTCAACAAGCCTGTGCTTGGGTTTGTGCAATCCCTTACGGGCCAAGAATTGACAGATCGAATGGATACATCCATCACGAAGGCTGGTCTCATAGAATCTTGCTATTTCGTTCCAGAAACGGCCAACGGTTGGTCGGTGCTACAGGAGATGAGAAAGCGTAGAGTACACATGGCTATTGTGGTGGACGAATATGGAGGGACAGAAGGATTGGTATCTCTGGAAGATATTGTGGAAGAAGTGGTCGGGGAAATTTATGACGAGGACGATGTAAGTCAAGACTTTGGTGGATGACGGTTGTATGCAGTATTCAGAAACAATAACTTATGTTGCTTTGGGTTGCACCAGGAGGAGGAGTTTGATTTCTCGGAGGATTCCATCTCGATTCAGGACGACGGAACTTTCCTTATCCGTGGTGATGCAGAATTGGAAGATTGTAGTGCAGTCTTGGGTCTTCACCTGGATGAAGAGGATGAGATGAAAGACTTTGCCACCATCAGTGGCTTTTTGTGTATGTGCGCAGGAGAAATTCCTGGGGCTGGCGATTTCGTCATGTATAAAGGCTGGTGTTTTGAGGTACTCCATGCAGACGACAAAAAGGTCCTCGAAGTTCGAGTGGAGCGTCTGGTTGGTGTGGATGACGAAACAAGAGAAGAAGGATCTAGCAACCCTTTGCACAGGGCACTACTCAAACGGCAATCAAAATCGGATTCACCCGATGATGATAGTGACGACGACGAAGAGGATAGTAACCCAAGCGACACAGATGGACCTGATGAAGAGTTGGATAGATGATGATGCAAATTAGTAGATGGTGTGGGTCTCTAGAGTAGAAGTAAGTAGATTCTATTGGTTGCGCAGAAGCATGCTGGTAGGATTTGAAAGACAAAAGTTCTGAGAAAGGATCCACTCCAATCTCCTATAGAGAAGCACTCTCTACTACCGTCTTGGCGGTGAGAGGACTACCGCGCTTTGTCTTGTGGGGTGGGGTCATGGCTGTTGGATCGGTACCAACACCGGGACCTTCAGGGTACTGACTGTACTGTGGAAACTCAGCCTTTTGGGGCGACGAGTATGTTCCAGCGAAATTGTCGTATCCATTGTATCCATAGGCAAAACTGGCTTGCTGGGGAGACATCATGAACTGAGTAGCGGGTGAAGGAGGAACATAATTCTCACGGTTGTTATAGTACCCATAGGTCGCATACTGTTGCTGTCTGAGAAGCAAAGGCTGCGCATGGACCGCACCAACAGCCTCGCTCATATCACCATGAACATCAGGCGAGTGTGGCGTGTGGCGTGAGGGTGTCTTTGGTCCCGAAAACCCTTGAGGAGTGGCTATGCCCATCATGGCCAATGTGGTGTGATCAAGATGGCCCCAATATGGAGACGACGCATTGTACTTGTAGGGTGTCTCGCCGCCTCGCTGGCTTGGTTGATCCTTCGGGGTTCCTTCAGCTTCTGAAACAGAGGGAGTAGCTACAGCCGGAGGATCATTTTTTGTAGAATGGACTGGCGAGTCTGTAGCACTTGGAGCTGTTCCACGCTCGGATGGGTTGTATTCCTGTGGTATTTGATTGGGATTTTGTTGTGGAGCATAAGGCATTTGAGGAACATACTGATACTGCTGCATGACAGCAGGGTAGAAAGCCATTTCATACGGTTGAGGAAAGCTATCGCCTGAAAGACCTGACTGCACACTTGCGTCATCACCATAGGGATATGCCGCTTGATGGGGGTGCCAACCACCAGCCCACCATTGTACAGGGTGGGGCGGGTGTGGTGGATACCCCCAATGTGGCCTACGCATACCAGCAGGTGACACCATGTTGTGTGGAATTCCTCCATATGAAATATCGGGCCTTGGATAAGAAGGCGGTGGTCCAACGGGAGGAACCACCATGCGCTTTGCACTCTGAGCCTGACGACGGTTTGTGGAAGTGGATGGATCCTTCGCAATGCGCCTCTCTTGTTCGGTCCCATGTTCCTCCATTTGCGCTCTTGCTGCTGCCATGGCACGCAAGTAGTTTTCATCGATTTGGCTTCGCAAAAGTGGACTGTCCACATCTCCTGGCTCATCCAATTGGCGCAATTGCAACTTTCCAACCATTCGTCTAATCCGCTCTTCGACCTTGGGATCAGTATCGAGCCACCCAGAAAAGAGTTCCAACTTGGCCATCCAATCGTTAGAATCAAACAAAGAGACTGCCGCGAGATGGTCCGAGACTGCACAAACCTCTTCTCGCAAGAAGACTGCAACGGGAGACACAGAAGATTTGACGTCAACTCCATTTCGCTTTAGCTTCTTGATGCAGCGGGCCAAAAATTTGTGGTAATGGATCAAAGGCCACAGGTACCTACGTACAAATTGTCAGACTCGGAGACAGAGAGACACATACAGCAAGACGCATTGGGAACTTACCTCCATCGCTTATTGTGACTTTTTGGCTCGATCCAAGGATTCTTGCCACTTTTTGCTTCCCACCAGCTACGAGAAGGCTTCCACAACTGAGTTCTGCTTCCACTGGAGAGAGAAGTCAAAGGGTTCTCGTAGTCACGTTCACCCATCGCTTGCAAGAAGGTTGGTGGACATGCCTTGACGGTGCGGGTTTCATCTTCACCCCGGGCCTCAATGGCATCCAACAACCAGCGTTCTTCATCAATCAAAGCAAAATTGATGAAAGCGGGACGGGTAGAGGGAACATATGGCTCGCTAGGATAGCCGTTCACAGCCACCACGAGCTGATCGTATTCCTCACGTGGAGTGTCACCAGTGCGATTGAAGCCACTGTCATCATTTGCTGCCATGGACGTCGCTTCTTTGTTGACATCGTGAATGACCGAGTAAAAAGAAACACGATCTACAAGAGCATCAGAGAGCTCACGCTGAAGTTCCGGATGCAGACAGAAGCGTGGGAGTGTCCACTCGGTGGTGTCCACGTGGGATTCCTTTGGTTCTTTCTCCGGAGTCTTGGGTTCCAGGTCAGCCACTCCCGTGGGTGAGATCACTGTTGATCCCTTTTCCTTGGTGTTTGCCTGCTTGATCAAAGGAGTATTGTTGTTGGATTCAGAAACAGGCTCTGAATACACTTCGTCAAACTGATCGGTGAGGTTCCTTCTAGGGATCGTGTTTGTTTCCGCCGCACGAAAGTCGGTTTCCAGAGCACTTGCTCCCAAACAAGCTCCTGAAGAGCCAGATGAGTTCCGTGCCATGTCTTGAATGGGACTTGAGGACAAAGTTCGAAGAATGACGGATTCAATAGAAGGATCTACGTCCCGGTCTTGTGCCGTGGCGGGGTCGGATTGGAAGCAATTTGATTCCGTTGCTGCCGAGATCACTGAATCGCCAGGACCGAGAAAATGGGACCACGAAGTCATATTCACCCCCGTCAACCAAAACAAAATCGAAACAAGAGGGAATCGCCACGATGCGAGTATTCAAGAGTTCCAAACGCCCACGATGATGATGATCACCCACAACCCACAACCCACAAGCGATGTTGAGGAGGTTAGGTTGAATTGTGGCAGCACACACGTTGCGTAGTACGAATCACGTAAATGTACGTGTGACACGCGCCAGCCATCCATGATTTGAATTAATGACCAATCCCAGCACCCAACCCACACGTTTCCGAATGGCCAAAAGATCCATCCAGGAGTCCAACGCAACGGGAGAGACGTAGTCGGTCGACATGACATTACAACAGTTTCATGCATTCATGTATTAGAATGACAACAATAGAAGAGACATCGTTTTGTTAGATTTGTTTGGAAACAGGGTGGAGGTATACGAGGGCGAAACTGCAAACTGTTAATCTCTCTACTCCCAACGTAGTTAGTCTTTCCAGGATTCATTTTACTGCCTCCGACCAGTCTTGGAGGGATACATCCTTCAGCCATCGGCATGTCTTCCGACCACAACGCACCAACTCTTATTGCAACACAGCTAAAACTTTCAAACAATACGAACACCATGACACAACCTAGCGCAGGTATATAAGGATTGCAGTTATGGGCGTTTCGGAGATTCTGGGGGGAATCCACTGGCGAATGAAACAAGAATGGACTGTTTCTTGTCGTTGGGGAGTGCCAACAAGAGGAAGATGCCGTGACGATGATACAACGGTTGGTTCCGCAACNCTAGCGCAGGTATATAAGGATTGCAGTTATGGGCGTTTGGGAGATTCTGGGGGGAATCCACTGGCGAATGAAACAAGAATGGACTGTTTCTTGTCGTTGGGGAGTGCCAACAAGAGGAAGATGCCGTGACGATGATACAACGGTTGGTTCCGCAACAAAACGTGTGGAAACTTACATGGTGTTTTTTGATCTTGGGGTATTTCTTTCACAGGAGGTTCATTCTCTACTGGTATTCGAGCCATCTTGGAGTGGAGGAATCAAAGGAGGTGCACCTCTCTGGTTGTTGGCTGTTGCCGATGGTTGTGTTGCAATGTGTGATGGCCAAAGCAGGAGACGTGAGAAAAAACTGTTTCCCTGCGTTTACGAAAATTTTTCTCAGTTTCCACTTAAGTCCTGGCCAAGAATTGTTGTGAGACACACGGAAACTAAGGTGTTGTTGGCTACAATCTTAGCCTGAATACTCACGTCGCCGTCACCGGCCATCCCTCTTTTATGCCCTGATGCTCCACAACAAGGGATATTGTGAGGCTGGCTGTCGCATTCTAGGCAACCAAACGCACCAACGCGCAACATTTCCCAGTTCCAAACTCGAACCCTTTCTTCGCGACTGATACAAATGGACCATGACAATAGCAACTGAGCCATGGCAGTGTGATGTATCGTTTCGCAGCGAAAGCTCCAAGCAGACTACAATAATCTAACGGGGCAGTGAATGAACCATGCAAAACTTCCACAGGATGGCGTTGTTTGCGTCCTGTTGGCTCGAAAGTCACAGAGTAAGAAACCATTGTCCGTCTACGTAGCACCTTAGGATGAATGTTATCATTGTGGTTGATTACTTCTTCTTGCGCATCGATGTCAAAACCTTCATCATTGACCGCTTAGACGATTTGCTCTTGCCAGAGGTATCCTGGGAAGTGTTCAATGTTGATACCGATGTATCCGCCTTAGACACCGCCGCCTTGCCACCACCTGAGGTATCGGGAGACTGAACCACTCTTTGTTGAGCATTAACGGGTAGAGTAAAAATCTTGCGTAGCTCCTCGACTGCCTGCTCGAAGTTGGCACCCTGACTGCGCACCATATTGATCTTGTCCATAGTTATGTAACACCGTCTGTCTTGAGGTCCGTACTCTTGTTGCTGTAACTCCAAAATCCGACCAAACATCTGCAAAAGAGTAAACGGGGTAATGAGCTTCGTCGCGCAAAGCTAACAGTGGAACTCTTCCAACACAATTTCATACCATGGCTGCTTTCCGTGATTCTCCAAGCAACAGATTTGCGACTGCCAAATGGTCCATGGTTGCAATCAATGATGGACTTGCACCTCTCAAAAGGATTTGTTGTTCCTACACAAATAACAATTTCAAACACATCAGAACATACATCGTCATTTAGGCAATTTCAGACGATACATCAACAACAGGCTAGACATACCATCAAGGCGTTTTCCAGAGCTGTTACAGCCACACCAAGATCTTTGGCCACAAGCATAACAAAACCAATGTTGGCCCGGGTGATTGAGATGTTCAACGAGATGGATCGTCCGATCGCTGCAGTGCTGACGTACAAGCTCTCACTTAGGACGTCAAACTGGACATCCAGGGACTCGCGGTAAAAGGCTTTGGCAGTCATGGGCTGCCCACACATGTAAGCTAGACAGCCCAAGTTATTGAGAATCTCGGCCATTTGCATTTTATCTTGAACTTCATGAGCCGAATTCCTGGCAAAAACCAATGCCTCTTCCAATTTAGAATGCGCCTCAGCAAACTCGTTCAATGCATAGTGACATGTGGCTAGTTTCACAAGTGACGACTGGTAACAGACCAAGTTAGAGGAAGTTGACAATATAAGGTTCCGAGAGAGACAAAAAGACTTACCACATGATCTGGGTGTCCTTCACCAAGGCATGCCTTCCTGTTATCCAACGCCCGTCCAAAGTACGAAAGAGCTTCATTGTAGTCACCATTGAGAAGTTTGAGAATACCCAAGTTATGTAGAGCGACTCCAATGTAGGGTTTGAAATCAGTCGCCTGCCCCGCATACTTCCCAGGGTTTTCCTCTTGTTGCTTCAACGATTGTTCAAAGTACGCATAATATGCGAATATGATGTCTTCGAAGAGCTCCATGGCATCATTGATTTCATCGTGTTTCAAATGTTCCAAAGCGACACGCAGTGTTGACTGCACATTTTTGGCCCCACCAGAGACGCGGGCCTTGTCCAAATCCACAGGAAGAGAGGAACGACCACGCGACACGCCAGTCGGATTGTCTGCAGCAGTTGCGGTCTCCCCCATACTTCGTCGCATGCGACGGCATCTCCAAATCGCTCCATGAACGCGATTTGCCCATGTGGCCTTTCGCGAGTTTGGAGTCTCACCTGAACTTTCGTTTAGCAACGACAAAGTGATGTCACCTTTGGCAATTCCGTACATTGAGTCCATGGATTGGACTAGTTCTGGTGGCATCGATGGGTCGATCATTCCAGTACTTTCTGAGCCGATGGTTCCTCCACCTTCTGAACCCCTTGATGCTGATTTGAGGACACGTGTAGGTCTAGGAATTGTTTCGGAGCCATTGAGTGGGATGGTCACCCCTGCATCAAGAGACCGGAAATGTGCCGGGGCTTCCATAGTGGCTTCAAGTCTAGGTTCGGTCTCAAGATGTGGCTCACTATTATCGGTTGCCATCATAGGGATCGGGGCATTGTCATCTTCCATGTCCCCTGCTTGGTCCGAACTGGGATCGCGAAGCGCGGCGCGGGTGTTGTCGGCAAACTGCAACATTTCCTGAATGTGGCTCTCAGGCAAACATTTCTCCACAATCTTTCGTTGGAGAATATCGGGAGACGCCAGTACTTCCGTAACACGTTTTCCCATCGGATTAGTACGACCCCGAGGATATTCATCGGACGATGCTTGCTGAATGGTGGAAGTTTCCAGGTCGTGCATGTCAACAATTGAGTTTGTGGACGGTCCCAGAGGTGGAACAGAGCGTCGACCATCCATGAGGTCGCCATAATCAAGCCGACGGGGCTGAGGAGTATCGCCGGTATCATCCTCAGCGACAGGAAGGCGCCCTCCTTGGCTGGCTGGCAAGAACTTTTGAATAATTTCTTGACCGGTAAGATATTCTGATGGAGCAGTCAATGCAGCGACCTCGTCATCCTCAGAATGTGCACTATTTTCAGCTTTTGAGACAGAAGCATCGTCGGCTTCAACACAATTAAATTCAACGTCGTCATCTTCGTCTTCTTCGTCGTCGTTCTCTTTTGGGACGATCACACCATCCGTCGATCCATGACGTGAGCGCGCCAAAATGGCCTCGTTGATTTCTTTCTTGACAACAGAACGGCGTTTAAATTCTTCTTGCAGCCAAGCAGCGCTTTTTTCCGAGGTTTGCAAGTCCTTTTTCGGGGTCACCTTTGACGATTTCAACCATTGGTCGATTTGCATGGCAGCATCAGTGGCATCTGTTCCCGGGTCCGAGTTGGCAGTTGAAGTAGGAATAAGATACTTGTTCCATCCAGCTACAGCAAGAGTGGATGACACCTTGTCCTCACTTAGGCTTCTCTGCTTCATTGGGTTTGGACGATCGGTGGATTCAAAATCTTGCAGAGGAACAATGGAGTCGAGTGGGCCGGCAGGGGAAGGCTCTGTTTTCAATGGCTCAGAAACACTTCGCACTTCCAAGGAAACTGGTTTTGTAGAGAGTGAAGCAAGTTCATATAATTTGAGATCATTGGAATTGAGTGTCTCTTCCTCTGGACAGGACTCTGGCAAGGTGGCTTCGACAGCCTGGGTAGACACAGGGTCCAAATCCAAAGACTCCATTGGCGCAGACACATCCAACTCTGCGGGATCTACCTGAGGAGTGGGTGATGGGCTCTTGGGATCCACATCTGCTGGTTTCGCGGGCGACGACAACGTATGACGAATCTCATCCTCGGGCACTTCCCATTGTGTAGGTGGTTGGAATGTCATGGCATGCTTGTTCACAGGAGGGGGTGAACGCAAGGAAATCGGTGTGGAATAATCGAGAGATGACGAAGGTCGCTCATCATCCTGACGAGAAGGCGACGCCCAAGCCAAGGAAGGAGGTTGGCTGTGTTCGTCGTCGTCGCCGACCGTCTCCATTGTTTTGGGCAGAAAAAGTTGTGGCTGTCTCCCCATCAACTCATCACCATCAACCTTTTTCTCATCATTTGACTCAAAATTAGTTCCACTTTCATCAAAAGGAGCCTCTGACGAATTGAGGCGACGGTGTACCAAGGAAAGGGCTTGTGGAAACGCCAACACTTCTTCTCGTTGTTGCTCACTGCCTCCTTGTTCTCTGGGACTGTTGGGAGTTGACGACAAAGGTGATTGCGTCTCAGGAGTATTTCCTCCATGAGGAGAAGAAACCCGACTCAGAGTTACCAACTCTGGAGGATGAGGGGAGTAAAACATTGTCTTGCCTCCGCTTACACGCTGTCTTTGGGTTGGAGGTTGTGCACAACAACTGCGGCTTCTTGTGCAGTGGTTTTTGCTTGGACGAGAATGTTTGCAACTTCCATCCAAGCCCTCCGGCTCCGTTGATTCCTACGAGACGTAGTACTGTTGAGAGGATCGACGACCACCATTGCCGCCACTTTCGTAGTTAATGCCTGCATTTACACAAGTAGAGGGCAGTTAAATGCTTCCGAAAGGCCCCAATGCTTAGGCTTGGTCAGTCATGGAAAATTTGTCCACGAACCAGGTGTGGCCAAAATATCTTTCTAAAATGCTATCGGTACCTAGTACGTTACGTAGTCCATCCTCTCCTCTTCATCAGTAGATGTGGTCAAAGCCACGCGTTCGTTATCGTTTTTGGTCACAAGAGTTGCTACCTAGGTAGTGCTTTGGTCACTGAATACGATGATCTTACTCTTCTTCCATTGTGTAGGAGCCTTGCCCATTGATAGACTGACTACTAGTACGAGTACTTCGTAGGTATAGGGGTTGGTACTACAGACCTGGTAGAAACATAAAAGGCTAACAGCATGAGGCAAAGCTCTTATCTTTTCGTAAGTAGGCAGATCAAGGCAATCATGATGGCTGTTGGAAGGAACTGACACAAAAAACCATTCAATCCGATAAACTTTCCTCGAAAGAACATCAAGAAACAAAGCTTGACCATGTCCCATTTGTGAATCTCCACAAAGAACGGATCTCCTTCATAGGATATCGCCATTCGATTCAAGGCATGACACACATGTGAATGACAGTTATCGCAACAGAGATTGTGAACCCGATGACTGTAGACTTGATTTGCTTCTGCGATTCCTTCATTCCATCGTTCTGCGCCCAGAGCTCGTCCTGTTTCCAGGTGTAGATACCTCGTAGGAGGACCGAATGCCATGTCTCCGCTGGTTCCAACATAGTAGCTCCCTTGAAAATCGTTGGCGATCCCTCGAGAATCAGTTATACCCGTATGGCCAATGAATGGAAGAAATAGGGTAATGGGGAAAAGGGGCGACCACACCACGCAGTAGCTCAAGTCAGGTTTGCTGCCATTCGTCTGCGTTTCTGGAGAGTCTCTAGATAATGACATGGCTTTACAATTATCTTGGTTCAAAACTTCTTGCTCCTCGTCAGCCATCTCCATCTCAAGACGTCTCAAGGTTGTGGATGCTGGTATTGACACAACAATTCTCAAACGAAACAAGAATGTGGCAGTAGAGATGTGCTGTCTCTTCATGGCTCCTCTGAGTCCAGCGCGGTATCGACTCGTGCGACTTCATCCTGTTTAAAACCTACGCAATGGTCCATGAATTCGTCCTATTCAAAGTTACCTAGTATCAACACCTACTTCTACCCCACATCCAGTCTCTTTCAAACTCTACTTTCGACCAAACCAAGATCCCCTGTTTTCCAAAGCCTTGATGAGCTTCTCGCAGCGTTCCATGGCTGCCTCCTTTTGGGGTATCCGGGCTTGCTTGATGGATTCCAAGGCATTCATCTCCTTCAACATAGTCACAGCATCTTCATTTTCTGACAAGCTGAGCAGCAAGAAGATACTGCGGTCTTGGACACCTGGATGGTTTGGGTGTGATTGCATTGCCGCAAGAGCAGTGTCGATTCCGCGGTTGGCAATAATCAACAACTGGTTCTCGGCCTCGAGGGCAAGGCGTCCTAGCGCATCACAACCATACGCTTGGATTGCGGCATCGCCAATATAAATCTCCATGTTTGTAGTCATAATAGGGATTCCTCCCTGTTGAGCGACTGTCATTCGGTTCTCTGGGTGAATGGCAATGTTTCGGAGAGTCGCAAAAGCAGGGTCTTGGACAGTATGAGCCTGTCGATGCACCTTCATCAAATTGACTACAATACCGATACCTCCTTTAGCAAAAACGGCGCGTTGAAAGTCCAGCGATTGTCGGGTGAAATTCTTGAGAAGCTCCATACCAGTGATAGCGACGTCGACGTTGGTTTCAAAAGTCGTCAAGGCCCGGAAAATCACATCGAGACCGCCCTCGGCCAACATCATTTCGTGGTGATCCAAACTGTGGCTGACACAAGCCAACAGAACACCCAAGCCATAAATTTGGATTTGAACCAATTGAGCATGGGTGGTCATGCATTGCAAAAAGGCGGGAATTCCTTCTTGCATGGTAATGGCTTGCACATACGACTGCTTGACCTCATCCGATTGGGCAGCGGTAACAATCTTGTACAACGAGGCACAACCTTGCTCTTGGAGCCGAACATCATTCAAATTTTCCCGCATGGTTGGTAGAATTGCATCAATCGCTCCCTGCCTCACAATCTCGGCGTGGTGGGAAGTGGCCAAGTTGCCCAGTGCCCAGCACCCATACAGCTGGACATGTTTATGAGAAGTATGACGGTTCATAGCACGCAACAAAGCATCAATGCAAGGAGCCATGCGTTGGGTAATCTCAATATTGGCTCCCAAACTAATGTTAGTGATGCATCGGCAACCAGCAGCTTGGATGGAAGGATCGTTGGCATGCTTGTCCATGGCACTCAAAACATGCAAAAGACCAACTCCTCCCTTTTGGACAAACAAAGTCTTGGCACCTGGCTCCAATGCCAAATCAGCCAACAACTCCAGACTCTTGAAAATAAGTTTGTGGTTGGTGGCATGGGCCGACATGCTTTGAACAATGACACCAAGGGAAGGTGCAATACGGGCAAGACTGTCGGGGTTCGCTTGAACAACATTGCGAATGGCCTCGCAAGAAGCCCGTTGAATGGCAACGTTGGACTTGTGTTCCGCCATACTTTTGAACATACGGGCCACACCCTTCTTGAAGGAAGGATCGAGAACACTGACGAAATAGAGAATACAAGTGGCCTCTTCCATCAACTGCGAGTTGGAGGAATGATGGCGCATAACTTCAACAATGGTAGGGCCTAGATCAACTTCTGCTGCCAAGGGAGACTTGTCGCCTCTCTCCACACGGACATCAAGAAGCATCCGAATTTTGGTAAGGATTTCGGAGACACGGGCAGTGTCGCCCTCTGGGGCCGCGAGTACATCCTTGAGCTTGACAATATAGGCAGCAATTTTCTTGTCTTCCTTGCTTCCCTCCCTCTTGCCAAATAGGTTCCTAGTGGTTGGACTAGAGGCCGAGACGCGGTCCTTGTTCATGTTGTTGGCGCTGCCGTTGCTGGTGTTCAAGTTGAGGATGGATCGAGGGCTAGGGGTTTGATTCCTTGCCTTTTGAGTGGACTCTGATTTGGCAGTAGTTCCACTACGAGAAGAGGCTCGACTGGAGGTCTCAACGAGGGTTTCGGATCTGTTGCTGTGAGTGCTAGTTCCGTTGGATTGTCTAGAGAACATACTATTCTTCGAGGGGAGCTTCCACAGAAATCTTTGGAGAAAACGTTGTCGTTTGGGACGGATCTGTAGCAATAATGAACTCTAGTGTGCTACCAATAGTGCTGAACTGCTGTAGCTAGGCTTTGCTTAGAGTCCACCAGTGTCTGTAGCAAGAGGTTCAAAAGCAATCTCTTGTTGCGAGACCGTTGTTCCCTGTCACGAGCGAGGAGGAACGTCAACGTTGGATGTGGGCTGTGGTGGTGGGAGAGTAAGACCACAACTACAATCACTCCATCCCAATTTGTGATACACATATTTCCAAACATTGAAATTGGGCAAAATTGGCGCCTGTCAAGATTTTTACCTAGGGGCTGGCCGTCTCTGTGGGACGTATGTACAATCTTCCGCGTCGTAGGATCTCTATTTGGTAAAAGGTCACAAGAGTCACTTCCCTCCGTGTTGACATAGGGGACAAATGCTTTTTCTCACACGTCTCCGCTCACCACGTGCTCGACTCTGCTTGTTGCAATCGGATATCTGGTGTTGCCCACGCGTGGGAAGAACAACCATGGACGACAACTAGACAACGGTTTTGGACCAATGTCTGGATGGACTAATGTACCGGTACCTAGGTATTGTAGGTATTGCTTTGCAGGATGAGAATAGCTAGATGGACAGATCCAAGAGTGGATACTGTGCTTGCCATCATGGAAGTTGTTCCATTCTTTTCAAAAAGATTATTACCAGCACAACACGCATTATTCGTATGTACGTTAGTATTCCTGAGATGGAGTTTTCTCCAGATAAAGTTCCTATGTAGGCAAGGGGTACCATGAGAATACATGCTAGCTAGACTAATGGTAGTAATGTACTCGTACTCTACAAGAGTCAAAGAAGTATACTTTGCGGATAGTGCTACCATAGCAGGTGGTAGCATGGTTTCGAGGAGTTGTAATGATAAACAATACAACCATGACTTGTTATCCAGAACCGCCACATCATGGTGCAGTCTGACTGTCGATCGACGACCCAAATCCTTGGATTTGCAAGAGTTCGCTTGTTCCAGCGGCGGTAGCTCGTAGCTCGACGGCTGGGCGCGCGAGAATGACCGCAGAAGAAAATCCCGAGACGACGTTGTTGTAGACGAAGTCCAAGTAGTGGGAGCAACACAGAAAGGGAAAGCCACCCTTTATACTTTCGTCAGTATTAACATAATGAGACTGAAAATGGGGAAAGGATCTTCGGGCAAAAAGAAGGTAGGTCTTGCAATTTCGAGCTGATCGGCGGTTGGGAGGGTCGGAGCTGCCTCGATGGGATAAATTCCGTATTCTAGCGAGAAGAAATTTCCTATTGGAGTTGGATATTGGGAGTGACTGGATCGGCTACGCAACAACAATCCATTGTAACGGGCAAGAGGTGTTTCACAACATTTCATATACAATGTTAGTGTTTGCTACATGCGTCAATATGCATTTTGGTGAATCGACCGTTCCAGGCCCAAATGTGCACTGGGGGTTGCTATGCAGTGTTGGCAACCGTTTGAACCCTGCTTATCGCTCATTGTAGCTGTTTGAACTCGGCTCATGAATATGGGTGGCTGTCAATTGGATTGTTGCCATCTACGCCACTTGATCAACTTGCGATATTTGAATGGAACTATTGGATCAAGATCTCTTCTCTCCGAGCCGATACCGTTTTGTTGACATCATTTGTTGACATCATTCGTTTCAACCCCAACCCCAACCCACCAGTTCGCCATGTCTCTATTCCAATCACCAATCACTCACCATTTCCTCGCTCCATTCTCCAATTTCAGGAAGAGCCAACTCCTCCGCCACCACCTGCTGCCAAGGACCAGGCTGCTCGTGGAATCCGCCGTGCTCCTGCAGCTGCCAACTCCATGAGCATCCCCGCCGGACAACAAGCCAAGATGGCTAGTTCCCCTGCAGATCCAAAGACACACAAGCCTGGACACGTAGAGAAGATTCAAGTGAACCAACCAGGAGCTGATCGCTCTGCTCTCAAGGAGTTGCCCGCCCTTCGTGACGCACCTCCTGCCAAGAGGGAGGAGTTGTTCATCCTCAAGCTCCAGTTGTGCAGTGTCATCATTAGCTTTGATGACCCAACCGCTGACAAGAGAGGCAAGGATATGAAGCGTCAAACCCTCTTGGAGTTGGTAGACTACGTCAACACACCTGCCGGTCAGCGCATTTTCACAGAGTCTGTTATGGGAGACCTCATGGAGATGGTATCCGCCAACGTGTGCCGTGCCCTCCCTCCTGCCACAGACGACTTTGACCCAGAAGAGGATGAACCAGTCTTGGAGCCTTCCTGGCCTCACTTGCAAGTGGCATACGAATTCTTTTTGCGTTTCATTGTTTCCTCGGAAGTCAACGCCAAGGCCGCCAAGAAGTATGTCGACCAAAAGTTCTGCCTTCAGTTGGTGGAGCTTTTTGACTCTGAGGATCCTCGGGAACGGGATTACCTAAAGACCATTCTTCACCGTATTTACGGAAAGTTCATGAGCCACCGTTCCTTTATTCGACGAGCTATCTCCAACGTCTTCTACCGATTTGTCTATGAGACTGAGCGCCACAATGGAATTGGAGAGTTGCTCGAAATTTTGGGTTCCATCATTAACGGTTTCGCCATTCCATTGAAAAAGGAGCACTTGCAATTCTTGGTGCGAGCCTTGATTCCTTTGCACAAACCCAAGTGTGTTGCTCTCTACCACCAACAGCTTTCGTACTGTATCATCCAATACGTTGAGAAGGACGCAGACACTGCAACTCCCATCCTCAATGGCTTCTTCAAGTGCTGGCCTTGGTCCTGCTCGGGTAAGCAGGTCATGTTCCTCAACGAGCTCGAGGAGATTTTGGAACTCTTGGGGGCAGATCAATTGGCACAAGTCTCTGATATGCTCTTCACTAACTTGGCTAGATGCCTGGATAGTGACCACTTCCAAGTTGTGGAGCGTGCCTTGTTCTTGTGGAACAATGAGCACTTGGTCAACTCTGGATGCTTGAGTCGATTGAATGCCCAGGCTGTATTGCCTATCATCTACGGACCCCTCTACAAGAACTCATCAGGACACTGGAATGCCACTGTTGAGGGCTTGGCCCAAAATGTCCTCAAGATGTACATGGAATATGATTTGGTTCTCTACGACAGGTGCACAGCTGCTTACTTCCGAGAAGAAGAGGAAGCCAAGCGCAAGCTTCAGGCGATTGAGGATCGTTGGACAGCCATTGAGCAGATTGCTTCCACTGCTCAACCGGCTATTACTGTGAAATAAACGCATCATGATGATGTTGCGTGCGTGGTTTTACAACTATTGTCCACGTCTACTAGGGGTTTGGTTCGTCCACTCGAAGAGACATGTCTTTAGTCTCGTACTACTATTAAGAATAATACCATAATAAGAGAAGGATACGGAATACAATTGATTGTGGTGTATCGAGTCCTCGTACCTTGGCGATTTTCTATTCTCTTCTATGTTTCTGTCGATTCATTCGACTCGTGATTCGACAGCCAATTGCAAACCACGCATCACATAGTTTCGTGATTGAGGGTTGCCGCACAGTACTCGTAGCATCCATTAGGGAGTCTTCAAGACTGCTGATCTTTGAACATGAGTTCAAATGACAAGAAGGACGCTGCTGCAGCGGGCCAGCCTGCCAAAATGTCATCCCAAATGCAAGCAGTTGTGAGACTTCTCACTGGACAGGAAGAACGAACGATTGCACAGAAACTCGCCGACTCCAATCGACCCACGTGGGAGCAATACAAGAAAGAAAATGAAGATAAACTCAACCTGGATGGCGTGGATCAGAAGAAAATGGAAGAGTATAGACAACAACTTGACGCGGAACGGGAAAAAATCTTGGCTAGGGGTACCAATCACAAAGCCGACAAGAAAAAGTCCTCCAAGAGCAAATCCAAACACAGACGAGATGATTCCGATGGTGACAGTTCTGACGAAGAACGGCACAGACGAAGAAAACACAAAAAGAAAAAGAAGAAACACAGAAAACGACATCGACGAGACAACGATGACTCGGACTCTTCGGACGATGATTCCAGGAGCGAGAATTCCTCCTACGAAGATCGCAAACGGCGTCATAAACGAAGGAAAAAGTCCAAAAAGAAGCGATCGTCTGGTGATACTTCGGATCATGATAGTGATGGCAGCCATTATCGGCTCTCCAAGTTTTTCCAAGGGTCTGGGGACAGTGAATAATCATGCTATAGAGAAGAACCACAAAAGTACTAGTTGCAACCTAGATATGGAATGAAACCTCGAACGAAAACGTCGCTTACTTCACTGTTTCAAAGAAGCATTGCTATCTTCTCCCGAAAGAAAGAGTTGTAACGAGGATTGAAACTTTGGTTGCTCGGTATTTTGAACCTCTGGCTGTATATCGTGGTGACCAATATTTCCTTCGGAGTTGCCATGAAGACGTTGATTGGATTGTTGCAGGAGTGCCTCTTTTTCTTCAGTGGCACGTTTCAGTTGTTTCTTTAGGGATTCATTTTCAGCCACTAGCTCCTCGGGGGACTTGGTGGATAGAATTTTCATCCCTGTGCATTCAAGCTGGCTCACGGAGTCAAGAGCAAATGTGTCATCCTCCCCAGTATTTTCACTGGCAGCGCCACTACCCCCGCGACTATTCCCTTGATCATTATCTTCGATACCTGTGATGTGTACACGCGGTTTCCCACCCTTCATTTTGCGGTGTTTCTGAAGATATTGCATCTTTGGAAGGAACATGAGCAGCAACATAGCTGCGCCGACCACAAAAATCAAAGCACTCAAAGCGAAGACGGAAGTGTTCGAATTGTCTCTGGCAAGGAGCATTACCGGGCCGGCAATGAATGAAACAAGTGCAATTGCAATCAGAGCTTTGAAAATATGTACACTCTCGGAGAACTCGGTCGAAAGGTTTCGGGCTTGGTATGCTTCACCAATCGCGAGCAACAGAGCCAAGAATGTGAGCCCACTAACAGCAGAAATGTACGGCATTGCATCTTCGAAATCACATTGCCCTCTGATATCTGTTGGTCGACCAAAGTTGTCCTCAGATTCTACTACAAGCTCAAATGTAGGGGTGGCCAAGATAGTCATGAGCAGCAACACCACAGCGTTCACTACAAGAAACAATATAGTGTGAGAAAAAGCAACAACCTGGTACACACGTCCATATGCGTTACATACCACTGACAAGGGCAAACATCGGCTTTGCAACGTCCCAGATTGTAACTTTTATCCTTGTTAGAGGGTGTGTCTGGTTCAGGATGATATTGACGCGATGCGTCTTTGTGAACAATGCACTCAAGGTCATGGAAAAACCGAGCACGATGAGCCACGGAATTGCAGTGCAGGCTCTAGAGCAACCCTGTAGCGTCAAAATTTTGTGGTCCAGAGCCAAAGGAATAATCGCCGACCCAAGCACCAATATCCCCGTACAGATGATGTAAAGGAAGAAAGGTTGACTAGCAAGAACAATACGTGCCTTCCGATGCCTGTGCGTCCAGTGCATAAAGAAAACCGACAAACTCATCACAATGGCACAAAGCAAAAGCACGCAAACTTGCAACCCGGTGCTCAAACCTCCATCATCTGCTATCAATGGCGGGGTGTCGGCAGGTATTGTAACGGTGCCATCGCCGAAATAAAACGGCACCACATCTTGCCAAGTTCCGTTGACGAAGACATGAGAGAAAACCTCTGCATAAGTGACGCTTCCATCCTCTGCTGTTTCACCTGGAATAATGTTAGACACCCGATAGAGAGTTGCGCTCGGGTCCCTCGACCCTGTGAAGGGGTCAAACAGAACATTGTTGACAATACCATGGATAACTGTATTGACCATTTCCGAATAGTGTGATGCCCCGTCTAGAGCAAAACCTTCCGCTGTTGTTGATGACCCAGATACTTGACACGCTGCCAACCCCAAAGCAACCGCTGCCTCGTAGAAGAAGGGAGATATTTGAGCCCTTGTCGACAACACGAAGTCTTCTTCGGCAACATATGTCTCGGGGTATAAATCAGGATCTTGCCAAGGAGTAATAGAATACAGATACTTGAGATCCTCCGGATTGTTGAGCTCTTCAAAGATAGTCATGAAAGTATCAAAGTTTGCCAAACCAATCCCTCGAATTCCTCCTGAAGCTTGAATTTGACCAGTCCCTCGATAGGCTTGAGGCAATAAAGAACCAGGTTCAAAAATACGTCCATCCAGCCCAGAGTAACTGTCCCCTAGAAACCACGCATAATCTCCATTACCGGCCATCCCTTTTTGAAAGGCCTGCAGAAAGAGCTGATCATGTGTATCTTCCCCATACACCAAAGCAAAAATGTATCGATACCCCGACTCTTTGATACGCTCCAAAGCAGACGGGATCCAATCGGTATCTTCTGGGTCCACTGTCACCTGAAGGAGCTCCATTTCTGGGGCATGCACAGCAGCTGCCTGTCGAAGCCCTTGGACAAAGGAATTTCCATAGGATTCATTCATGTTGATGACTGCCAAATACTTGACGTTCAGAACTCGATTCAAAAAGACAATGATGGGAATAGAGTTTCCAGTGTCGGAAGGAATGGTTCTGGCAAAAAGGGGAAACTGTCCCTTATCATCCAAATCGGAACTTGTGGAAAGAGCTGAAACTTGAGGATAGCCCCGAAGGCTAGAAAGAATGCTTGCAGGGATAGTATTGGCAGATCGGTAGGCTCCCAAGTACGCACATGGTAGCCGCTCTGTAGAACTACCGCGTTGTCTTCCGAGTGCCTCGACCATATGATCCAATACTACACTCTGCGTGTATTCTGAATCAGTGAATTCAACGGAAAAGCGAATGTTGCATCTGTCAGGAAGCCCCTCTACTTCAGGGATAACAGAGCCATTTCCTACATTCAAATGATGAGCTGCCAATGCAATTCCGGCAGCATCTTCCCATCTGTTGGACACTGGTAATTTGTCCCCCATAGAAAAAGGAATGAGGCTGTCAAAATGGCAAATTGCAAAGGCATCTTCCCCGTCGGAATTTTGGAAAGCGTCCAAATTGCTTCCTTCTGGTCTAATCCATTTTTGGCTACTAGAATTACCTAGCCGTAGTTCGTCGAGCAGCGGTAGCGATGTTAGGATTGCAGTGGATGCGTTGTTGGGTAAAGAAACCGACATCTCCATTTCCTTTGTTCACATTATTTGCTGCATGCAACTTGTGTTGGAAACAAATTGGAAGTATCGTTATTTTGCTATTCCAATATATGTATTTTCATAGTCCAGGGTTCTGCCGACTTTTTTCTCGTTCCGGCAACCAGCGTCGACAAGTTCCCATGATGGTCGCGCCAGCCGGATGTGACCGGCATCCGACGACATTGAAGCGAGCTTCCACCATCATGAGCCTCCTCCAAGTATGCCGCGGAAATGTACTACAGTTCGAGTATCGGTGGTAGAGGCACAGTAGTGGGAAAGTCTTACCCACCACTACACAATAATAATGCATGAGAGGTGGGATGGTCTCCAACAACTACTAAGCGATGAGAATTTGGAACCTAGAGTCCTAGTAGAGAGATAGAGTACAAGAGGGGTTACCTTGAGCCTGAAAGCTCCATATGTACTCAGATCCCCAGGAGTTTCAAGAAGCTCGTTCAAGGCAAGATGTCATGAGGTCTGATAACAGTTTCTCTCATGCTAGATATATAAGTTTTTTGCTGGGATCACATCTATCAGCTACTGCTCTTATCCGAATCAGATTCGTCCTCGTCTTCCGAACTGGAAGACTCGCCGACTACATCTGGTTCGCTTTCTTTTACCTTGTCATCGGCAACTTCCATCTCAGCCATAGACTCGTCCGAACTACTGTCGCCGATGGTATGGACACCATCATCGTCGTCACTATTCATGGAATCATCGTCGCCAAGTGCTGCATTTCCCTTACCAACCACAGTCTTCCCCCCAACTTGGATACGTCCATCAACGAAGTTTGGAGGCAGAACTAGTTTGCTAGTCTTTTCCCAACCCTCAAAGGTTGTCTGATCAAAGGGCTCTGCATCTCGATCAAAGTCCCCCATGTTCGACAAACAGAAGTCCAACAAATATGAGCTGGTGTATAGGCGCTCCAAACGCTCGAAATGTCTCTCAGCGTATGGCATGATACCGGCCATCATTTCTGGGTTACCAGGAGTGTTTGCCAGCTTGTCCACGGGGACCACAGTCACGATGGCCTGCACCACGAGCATAGCCACGGTTGCATTTCGGGCTCGGGTGTTCCAGTCACGACAATATTTGAGGACTTTTCCAACGCGATCCATGTCCCAACTCTTGACATTCGATTGCAACGACATCAAACCATTGCCTTTCCCCTCCTTGATTTCCTCTTCGATAATTGAGTTGATTACCCTCAGTGCTTGAAGTGGCTTGTCTACTTGCAGGGCAATCTCGAGGGCTTTGCTGTACTCCTTGTGTCGCATATGGTTTGCCAATTGTTGGTCCAACAAGATGGTAGCAGCTTCAGTTGCGCGTTTCTCCTCTTCTACTTCAAGAGTATTATCCTCCCAGACAGCCAATGTCGAGTCGGCACCTCCACTGATCAGTTTTTTCCCATCAGGGTGTATGTCCATTGCCCAAACTTTGTTCGAATGGCCATCAAGAGTTGCCTCGCATTCATTTGTGCGAATAGTCCACAACTTGATGAGACCATCTGCACCAGCTGACACCAATTGCAGTCCTGTCTTCAGAAAGCGGACCCTCAAAGCACTGGCCAAATGTCCTTGGAAGGTACGAACACAAGAAAAGTCTCCGAGAGACCACAGTTTGATAGTCTTGTCAGCACTGGAGGAAGCCAAAACACGATCAATGGGCGAAAACTGACAATCCCAAACACCACGTCGGTGACCCTTCAAAGTAGCACGAAGCGACAAATCGACCGCATTCCAAAGCTTGATAGTTTTGTCTTGGGATCCAGATGCGATCAACGAGTCATTGGGGGCTATGGATACAATGTTAATATCCTTGTCGTGGGCTCGAACACTCGTTGCAGCCTCCATTTCCAAGGGGGGAACAGACTTGTCACCTGCACTAACCTTTTCTAGGTCATCAAGGCCAGGCAAGTTCCATCGCTTTATTGTCCTATCAGCACTGGCGGTGACCCCAAACGCTCCTCCGCCATTCTTGGCGGCTTTCCCTCTCACTTCGTATCGTCCAACTTGTGATGACAGGTCACACGTGCCAATGGGTTCAGTGTGACCAGTAGCAATAGCCAAGCACCTATGTTCCTTTACACTCCACAGTCTCATTGTTTTGTCCTTCCCACAACTGGCAACATAGCGACCACACGGACTTGCGGTTACGGCGAGGACTGTGGCAGTGTGACCATAGAGAACTTGACATGAGAAGTTACCAAGATCGAATATCCGAATCTGGGGACTGTTGGTAGCGACAACAATTGCGTCACGATTTGATTGTGTTGGGAGCACAGCCAGATCTAGGATCTCGTCGTTGTGGCCGACCAGCGTACGCTGAACATCAAGTCTGGAAGTAAGAAAAGTCAGGTTGTGCTCAGCATCGACAGAAATGAGTTGCTCCTTCTTATTCTTGTCTGCCAATGCTTTTTGATTCAACACGAGGCCTAGGTATCCTCCGCGAGCTTCACCGAAGGCTTGTTCCTTTGGCTGTTCGAACCTTTGTTGAAGCTGAGGAGTCTCCCCTGGGGTCACATTTGCCTTCCATACACGAACTACACCTCTACTTCCCGCGGTAGCGACCCTCAATTCGTTAGGATGCTTTTGTGAGGGGATGACTGCAAGGCCTTCAACTTGTTCGTATGTCGGGACCGATTGAATACGGCGGTACTCGAGATGTGGCACTGCCGCCAACTCTTTCTTTGTTCCCGTGTGTCTGGAATTCTTCTTCTTTTTCTTACTCTTGGTTTCAAGTGGGACGATTCTCCACAAGTTTAACATGGAGTCTCTCCCTGCCGAGACAAAGAATTCATCTCCCCACCAATCCATGCTGGTGACAGCGCTGACATGGTCCCTAACAACGACAATGGCTTCGTTGTCAGCATCGCGCAAGTTATGAATGGTAATACTGCCATCATCTCTCGCAATTGCAATAATGAGTTGTCCCATATCCTTGCGCCAGGCCATTGCCGTGACACTCAATCGACCGCTGCCACCACCATCTCCACCTGCCAATGGTCTGAATACGTGTGAAACGTAAGACCCACGGACATCCCAGATACGGACACTTCCATCCACAGACCCCGTCGCAAGGAAAACATTTGAAATATGGAAACTCATGCAAGTAACTGGCAAGGTGTGTCCCGATTTCCCCCAACTCTTGACCATCTTCGTTGTGCCAGCCTCGGGGTCCAAGGAATACTGTTGGAGTAGCAAGTTGCGGTTGCATGTCAAAATTACTTGATCGTTGTAGTCAACGGCATATGCTGTGATAGTATCCCTGTCCAATCCTTCATCTTCGTCCTCCTCATCGTCGCCACTTCCAAACTCTGTGGACTTGCCTCGCAGGGTGCTTTTCTTGACACCCAAGGTCGCATCCACGATTGCGACGTCTCCATGAACAGGCAATAACAACCAATTGTGCTCTCGACACATGGTCACCGTTCCTCCAGTAAAAGTGGGAACATGAGAACTAGACACTGACCAAGACTTCGACAACAAACCTGCAGCACCCAATGTTTGTTGAGGAGCTTCCTCGTCGTTCTCGTCGTTGGACATCTCATCCACCGGTTCCATTTCCTCCTCGGAGACTTCCTTTACATTTTCATTAATCTTTACCATGTTTGTGTTGTGGTGTGAGTTATCTTGGAACTCTTGCTCCAAGATGCAGTGTTTCTTGTTGCGAGAGTATTGGACGTGGTTCCTTCTTTCCCAAGAAAAATGGGTGGCGGTGTGGGGTCCCAGAGTCAGTCACGAACCACCCCTGTTCGGGAGTGGAAAGTCCCGTAAAAAGTTCATGGCTAGATTGTATGGCACAACAACAACATGGACTGGATTCGAGAGCATATCGTGGAATGACCCAGACAGTCAATTTCCACTATCTAAGAAGTATTCTACCGACTGTTGTTGATTCCAGGAACTTGGCACAAGACGACTTCATAATTCATGAACGGAGAAACTACATATAGTTCTAGGATTGGTAATATATCTCAATACTTGAGCACCGACTGTATTTTAGCATGCAATACTACTAATTTTCAATCAGCACTCCATTTCTTCGAATACAACCGATCCGGCAATCCTTCTCCTCCGTAATGTCCACATATCTCATGAGCGACTATCAGTCACGCTTCATTTCCTCGTCCTTGGTCGGTGAAACAAAAGCAGTCGCAACGATAGGCTTCTCCATGTATTGTACTCCACAGTATTTACACCCAAAGCAACAAAACACAATCAGTGGACTAAGTAACTCGCCACATTCATCTTGATGGGGGTCTCGTTTGACCACAAAACCCTTGCGTTCGTACAAACGAATGGCGCCCTCGTTTTCTTCCATGACTTCCAAGGACAGTTTATCAACTTTGGCTTCAGGTTGCGCACAGTATTCAAATGCCCATGCCAAAAGTTTCGAGCCAATGCCTTTGCCTGTGTGTTCAGGATGAGTGGCGATCCATTCTATGTAGGCCTCCCCATGTTGGAGTTCATGTCGCATCATCCCGTCAAATGAAAGATCGCCAGGGTCCCCAGGCATTTGCAACTGAATACCACCAAGCACAGCGTTGGTCTCGTTGTCCTTGGCAACTCTGCAGTGCTGCAACTTGCCTGGATATTGATTGGCGTACTTCTCATAGCATTCCTTGATACCTTGCATTGCCTCCTCCCGACTGCCGCAACCCCTCTTCTCAGAAAATGCATAGTCTTTCATTTCTGCTAGACTGTCAAAATCATCATTGGTTGGAACAACAATGGAGTAAGATAATTCTGCCATCTTGTTGATTGAAGGGGTAAAGTACAGCAATAATGGGACCTTGCATTGATTGGCACATTAGGTGACAGTGAGTGAGATATGAGATTCGTTCCTCACTATTCGCATCGATGCCTTGCCAAGTCGTGTCTTGAATAACTATTGTTTATCTTTTAAACTTTTTCGACCGCCCAGCGTGTCCACTTGGTCTAGGGGTATGATTCATCTTTAGGGTGGATGAGGTCCCGGGTTCGATTCCCGGAGTGGACCCTCCTTTTGCTCATCGCGGCGCCGCATAGTATGAGATGTAGTAAGCATGTGTCCACTTGGTCTAGGGGTATGATTCATCTTTAGGGTGGATGAGGTCCCGGGTTCGATTCCCGGAGTGGACCCTCCTTTTGCTCATCGCGGCGCCGCATAGTATGAGATGTAGTAAGCATGTGTCCACTTGGTCTAGGGGTATGATTCATCTTTAGGGTGGATGAGGTCCCGGGTTCGATTCCCGGAGTGGACCCTCTTTTTGTTGCCTCTCACGGAATTTGATTGTTTCTGCTTGTGTTGGTGGATATTTTTATTCTTGCACCAAATAAAAACTGTACTTGAATACTACACCGAAGAATAATTTCACAGTTCAGTACATTATAGTATAGTAAGTGTTACCATAGCGATGATGAAGTTTTTGCTCCATTGACAGTGGTAATTGGGAGACCTAAGTACCGAGCAAGAGTTTCTATGTGATATCCTTCCGTTCCAGATTGAATTTTTGAGTCAGTGTTGTATGGACCCACTCATAAACAACCATACTGCTACCATTTGCAATGCTTGACCGCAATAATCCCGGGACCACGCCTCGGAATAGTCTCCCGTTCCGGAAGTTCTCCTGTAGCAACTGAGTGATTCCCTTCTTCTCACCATAGTTTCCCGACTGTCTTTGAGTTTTTACCACATCCGCTGGCTAATAATAGGAGAGCAAGAGATTAGTTCACCAATACAAATCAATCACCAACTGTAGATTGCAGACATACCCAAACCGTGAGCCAGGCAAGATTGGCACAAATAGCTCCCTTCGCGAACGGTGTCAAACCAGTCTTGTCCTCGGTCATGAGTACAGAAGGGATGAGCCCTGCTCGACATGCTTGTTTGGAGAGATCTACGTACACCATGAAACCAGCGAATAGGACAGAGTTCCTGAGAAGGGTGATCCCTGTACCGTCCATGAGATGGGACCATGTCCACCCTCTCTCGACTTGTCGTCGAGTTTTCAAAAAATCCGTGGGAATTTCCACCAAACCCCTTCCCAATCCACCAGCCATCCCAGCCAATACTATTTCAACGGAGTGTGGAAAAATATTGTGCTCCTCCAACCAATGTTTGGCTCTACCACTGACACCAAATTGTGCTGATCGCATCAAACTTCCTCCAACAAACAGCGGCAAACCACCTCTATAAAGCCCTCTGATCCCTTCTTTCTTGAACAAATCAAATCCAACTTTGACGGAGTTTTGTTGTGCGGCTGCTGGCATTCCTTGCATGCGGACCTTGATGGTATCCAAGGGCTGGCCCACGACAACGGTAGTGAGGCCAAACGAGGCACCAGCAACAAAGGTAACAAGAAATTCAGCCATTCTTCTGTTTAGCTAGTATCCTCTCTGTTTTGAGTGAACAGGTTTGCTTTCACAGTGGCGTTTGTCCCAAGGACGCGATGCACCGACGACGTTGTAGTAGCGTGAAAGCTGACACTTGGGTTTGGATGTCATTCTGTGAATCCAACCACGAACACACTTTCAGTCACGAATCTCGATCAATCAGAAAGACTTGGATGATGTTGGATACCAGTAAATGATAGCAACAGAAGAATACGCAGCTAGGCTAGCCTCCTCTAGTACACGTAGTTAGAAATATAACTTGATCGAGTAAAGCTTCCAACCCACCGGCAGTGGATACTGAAGGGAATAACTGTTACTAGAGGTGCTACTAGTTTCCAATGCAGGGTACCGACAAATTTCCAGACATTTCTAAGACGCTTCCTCCACCGGTAGCTGTGAAATCAACTGCTTTGCGAAATGCCGAAACGCCTCTGCAGCCTTGCGAGTAGGCTGGTCTTCGACAAATGTTGTGCCACCTTCACAAGCTTTCAACAGGTCCGGATCCATGGGCACTTTTCCCCAATACGGAACCTGATACTGTTGTGCCATGGCTTGTGGACTATTGGTGGAAGGAGGCACAAACAGATCTGTTGACACCATCATGGCATCCAAATTCCAATCGGGATATGCTTGTTGCAACTTTTGCATGATATCTTGCGTGCAATCGTCACCCGTTTCAGGATGGTGGAACTGGAGTTTGGACAAGGGGGTATTGTATTGTCCCATATTCTCGACAATTCCCAAAACGGGAAGCTTTGTCTTTTGACAAAAATTCAACTCCTTGCGAACATCCGCCATAGAAATTTCTTCTGGGGTGGTGACAACGACGGCACCCGAGACATTTCCGGCCTTTTGCAAGAACTGGACGGTACTGATATGCTCATCGCTGGTTCCAGGAGGTGTGTCAACGACCAAATAATCCAGTCCTTCCGTGTCACCAGTCCAATCGACTTGAGTCAGGAATTGTTCAATGAGTGCATTCTTGCGGGGACCTGCAAAAAGAGAAAAGAAGCAGATAAGGAACGCGTTTCTCAAGATTCAAGTTTGATGCGAAACATTCGTGGAAGTAGAAACATACCTCTCCATACAACGGCGGCGTTGGGATCAGGCAAAAGGAAGCTGATACTCATACAGGCCAAATTGGGCTTGTTGGGATGATACACAGGGACCCAAGAGCCAGCGGCTGTCTTGGCTACCTTGGAACTTGCGTGGCCATCTCCCAAAATCATTCGAGGCGCTGAGGGTCCACAGAGATCGACATCGAGCAATCCAACGGCGTACCCTTGATGTGCTAGGGTATGTGCCAATTGCGAAGCTACGGTTGACTTTCCAACACCTCCCTTTCCACTAAGAACCAAAACGACATGAGACACATTGGCCAGAGACTGCTGAAGCTGCTGTGCTTGACGTTGTGCAGCAGCAATGGCCTCGGGAGTGTTGAAGGCCCCAGAAGCACAGGCAGACTGATTGGGGCACCCTTCGCAGGCACTAGACTTGCCGGCATCTTGGGCAGAAGGTCCCACACAACCGGCGTTTGCCTCACTTGGAACTTCAGTGTTGTTGTCCGACATGCTAGACAAATCGTTGACTACTAGCTAGCGTTTTGTAGACGAATGGGAGTTGTTCCCCGTTGCTCTTTTTGAGAAAGTGTTCTCTCTCGCGTTGGGTGGCGGTCGTTCGTCCTCCTTCCAAGAACATCTTGTAGTCGCAGGAGTCATATTCCACTTTTTGAATTTCAGGCACTGTTCGCTCGACTTGAAGCCAATGAGCAAGCAACAGGATTGCTACCAGACGCACTCGTACAGTACTCGTGCGGTATCATGGGAGAAACAAACACCAGTACTTCCTCTCGAAGATATCGTCGCCGTACTGTTACAGCGCCTGCTCTTTCCATTAATGGGAATAGAGGTCAGGCAGCCAAGCCTTCACATGGACGTCGCACAAGCGACAGAAAGAAGCACGTTCTACTTTTGGTGCAACAATTGTCAGTTTTTGCTATTCCTCCACAATTTCCCATACAATGGATAGTGTCGAATTCCTTGGATATTCTGATTGAGTTTCTTTTGTTTTCTCGTGGGTTGTTTCCTCTAACCGTTGCCGAGATCAAAGAGACAGCCCGGGTGCACCCTCGGTGCCCACGCAAGGTGCTGCTGGCCAATACACAAGTGCAGACGTTGTCACGTCAAATTCTCTTGTTTAGTGAAAGTCCTACGCAAGATTGGGGAGCAAGGGAAAGTATGGACAAACTGCTGCCGTCAGCTTCGTTTCTGATGATTTCTTTGGGTCCTAGTCTTATGAGATGTCAAGAATTCTATTTGCTGGATTTGCGGAAATGGCCTATGAACACCGAGGAAGAGGATGGAGGACCCAAAGATTCTAGCCAAGCATCGAGATCAAATGCCAGACTTCCACCACGTGAGGTTTTGGCACGTAGACTGCTTCCCAGATGGATGAGTGCAGAAATTCCGACGTTGCCCTCGCAATCCCATAAGTTTCAGCTCTATGTATCTCTATGGATGAATCCCCAACAGCAAGAGGCCTACTACAATGGTACGGTTAGTACTCCGTCATCGACCGCTGACTTTACCCATCCATCCCTGTTGAGTCATCACGAGGCTGGACAGAGAATGCCGGGTGACATGCTAGCAACACCGGAATGGATCCCATGCTCGTCACCATTTCCCCGTCTAGGACAACGTTGTAACAGTCGTCGCCAACCATCCATAGTCATCCAACCCATCGCTCCTGCGACTCACACATCTGAGAGTGCTGAAGGGACTATGATGCCCTTGGCGGATTTGCCTTTTGTTCGATTGGACCCTTCTTCCACAACAACAACTGGGTCTCCCACGTGGAGTACGGTCGGCCAGTGGTTTTCGTTACGGTCCTCTGTCAAGGGGTTCCGACTAGATCGCTAAAATAATGATGTAAATAATCTCTGTATCTACGAGTAGATGTACGGGTAGTTGCTTATGGAACGAAATGCGAGCGAGGGACAGACCGAGCCAAGCAGACTTGAGGTCTTCGACTCCTCGGACTCCTGCCGAGCCTTCAGTCTTGTGAAAAAGTTTGTCGACAAAATGTCACCCAAAATTCCCCCAAAGAACGACTACTACAAGGCATTCGGAAGTCCACAAGACATCGCCAGGGCAGATCTACCACACTTGACGGCCCGAAAACAGATACTCGACAGCACAATCACCCCCTGTTCTGAAACATCTTCTTGTATTCAAGAGAGTCTCATCCCTTGTGGCTGTTTGAAATCGATTTTATTGGTACACATTAACGCAAGAAGCAAGAAAACCTTTAGGAACCATGTCGCAACCAGAATGGATGCTCAAGTTCCAACAAATTGGACAGAAAGGAAGAGAGTCTGTCACTGTTGTTGAAGAAGGAGGCATTCAAACTTCGGGAACAGATAGTTCTGCCGTCCTCAATCTTGAACACAAAGGGCCTCGACCTTCTTCAACTCCTGAATGGCTGAAGAACAAATTGCACAAGGCACCTCCAAAGGAAGAGCCCAAGGCGGATTCCAAGGAAGATGATCAAGGCGATGATGATGCAGCTGCACTGTTCGCGGCGGCAGCAAGTCAACCGGCAAAAGTTGCTGCAGAGGAAGCTGACGATGATGCAGCTGCTCTATTCGCAGCTGCTGCAAGTCAACCAGCCAAAGTTGAATCCGATGACGATGCAGCAGCTCTTTTTGCTGCTGCGGGCAGTCAACCAGCCAAAGTTGAAGCTGACGACGATGCAGCAGCACTTTTCGCGGCTGCTGGAAGTCAGCCTGCCAAAGTTGAAGCTGACGATGGTGATGATGCTGCCGCACTATTTGCAGCTGCTGGAAGTCAAGCCGCCAAAGTAGCTGTAGAAACAGTCGACGAAGATGGAAACACTGTCGAAGAAGAAATCATCGAGGAGGAAGAAGTGGTGGAAGAGGTCGTCGAAGAGGTGGATGAAAGTGTTGTGGAAGAAAGTGTCGTGGAGGAAAGTGTAGTTGACGAAAGTGTCGTGGAGGAGAGTGCCACCAGCGGAGTGGCTTCAACTACACAGGCCGGTAATCAACAAGGGTCTTCTAGCTCTCGCACTGGAGAATCTGCCACAGCAGCCAGTGGTGCCACACCCGAGTCCAACCCACAAAAGATGACTGATGAAGAATTTGGAGAACCGTGGGTTCCTAACCGAGAACAATTTATTCGGGAAGTCAGTACCACCCAGTTTGAAGAAGTCGAAGTCGATCGCGACACTGGAAATGTACACTACGAAGAAGTATACTTGGATGAAAATGGAAACGAAGTCGTCTTGAAGAAAGGTGACGGCGATTTCTTGGTGGACGAGAATGGCAACGAAATCGAAGTCGATGATTACATTGAGGAAGAGGTACCACCTTCCAATAGGGAGCTTGATTCGACTCCTGCTCTCGCCCCTGTACAACCAGAAGAGCCCATCCAGGAAAGGGAGATGCCCCAATTTGTCGAGGAGGTCGTCACAGAGCCTCCATATGATCCCGCTTACGATCTGGAGAATCAAGTCAAATTGCTTCAGCGCGGTACAAAAGCATACCGTAGCAAGATGTCTCCACTGATCCCTCTTGTGGGATGTTTGGCATTTGTAGCAGGAGGCCTTCTATTTCTATTCTTTGTCATTCTGGCTGATGATGCTGGACTAGATCCCAAGGATGTTCCTACACAAGCCCCCACACCGAAGAATTACTTGCCTCTTGACCCTACCAACACTGGGGCCATTGATGTCGCTGCTACCACAACGATGGCATCGGTAACTGGAAGTTGCAGCTTCCGGAATGTTGATCAGCCCCATGTCATCGATCAATGCTCTTGTGACGGCGAAATTTCGGTGGTTGCAGATGATGTTAGTGAACGGTGGGCTTCGCTAAAGAGCTCATTCATGCCTTCAGTTCTTGCCGACTTCGACGAAGATATCACATCTTGCTCCGCCAGCAATCAAGCCTTGGTATGGCTTTCTTCGGGAGTGAATAATGGCGGAGAAGCGGAAGACTACGTTCGGCATGAACGATATGGATTGGCCTATTTCTACCTAGACCAAAATGGCAACGACTGGACCACCAACTCTATGTGGCTATCGCAACTCGATGTGTGCATGTGGAGTGGAGTAACCTGCAGCTCTCAAGGAAAGGTGGCAGAGCTCGATGTTGAGGACAATGGATTGTCTGGTCAGGTAAGCAATACTCTTTTTCTGGTCAAAAATTGCATGTTTTAGTTTGTTCTGACCAGCTGTTGCTGCTATTGTAGCTCTCTGGAGCACTGGAAGTCATGGAAAATATCGTTAGCTTGTCTTTCGCAGACAATGACCTGGAGGGTACAATTCCTTCGGGAATTTTTGCCATGTCAAAACTCGAATCACTTGACATCAGCAGCAATGCCTTCAATGGTGATATTCCAGATTTTCCCGAGGAGTCACAGTTGACAACTATTTCCTTCCAAAACAACAATTTGAGTGGTAAAATCCCTTCAACTATCGGGAATCTCCAGTCCTTGACTTTTGCCAATTTCACCAACAACGCCCTTACGGGTGAAGTTCCTGGCGAGCTATTTGGAGTACTGTTGAGCGAACTCTACCTTGGGTCAAACTCCTTGAGCAGTTCAATCCCAAGTGACATTGGTGACGCAATCGACTTGTCAATTTTGTATCTGGGTCCAAACTCTTTTACTGGGTCTATTCCTACTGCAATTAGTGATCTCACAAATCTGACCATGCTGTACATTGAAGACGTTCCCGAGCTGAGCGGAAGGCTTCCTGCTTCATACGGGTTGGGTCTGACCAATTTGCAACAGTTTGTTATGACTGGTACGAACGTCAACGGAAACATCCCTGATCAGTTTGGGGGTATGACTTCATTGGAAGTATTGGACTTCAGACAGAATGCATTGCAACGAGAGTTGCCAACGACATTGGGATTGCTCACCAGCCTAGGTAAGTTGACCGAAGTGATATATGAAACAGGTTTTCCCATCGCTTTCTAAACATTGCTTTCTTTCTTCAATAGTGAGTCTAAATCTGCAGGAGAATGCGTTCACAGGGACTCTACCGAGTCAGCTTGGTAGTGCCACATCCTTGGTCGAAATCAAACTAACTCTAAATGAGTTGACCGGAACCATCCCAACTACGTTCGGAAACTTGGTTAACCTCGGTACGTGTATGAAGCCAAGCTTGAACACTTTGTTTTATCGTGGTCTCACATTCTCGCAGTGTCTTTGGAGGTTGATGGCAACTTTATGTCTGGTCGAGCACCAGATGAAGTGTGCGACTTGCGTGAAGGAAGCTTGGAGACATTTGTTGTCGATTGTCCAGAACGTGTCAGCTCTGTTGAAACTCAAGGGATTATTTGTAGTATTCCAAGCTGTTGCACGGAGTGTTTTTAACTGATGACGAAGCAAACGACATTGAACACTGTTCAGCAATAGTTTAATACAAATGTGTAGATGTTTATACCAATTCAGATTGCTCCCTTTTTTCCTTGGAGACCACTACCATTATGCTCATTTTGGTTAGTACTCCTCTTGCTAACAAATCTCTACAAACTTGCTGCTAGTATAACTTGTTACCTACTATTAGTCCACACTATTTCTTGCGTTTCTCAGGAGCGAAGGTTCGGGCGGGCAAGAGAGTCGTGCAAACACTTGGGGGTTGAAAGGAGTCATCCCTCAAATCTGGCGATTCGGAAGCTAGTGCGAGACGTGAAATAATGTGAACCTAGCAGTGTCCCTGAGTTACATAGGGTATGCTCTATTCGTCGATGAAGGTGCATCGGGGTTAATGACTGCCGCAAAAATAACTGTCTTAAGTAAAAATGTCGATTTCGCAGGATTCAGATACCAAGCTACTCGACCAAAATCCCGAATGTGGGTTGTTTGGCATCCAACTGTGACGAGTCTCATCAACATTTGACAAGAGAAAGTTGGCCTGGAGCAGGTCAAAAGGACTTCAAAGCGCTAACAATGAGCCACTTGATCACAGCTATGAATGATCCAGAGTCAAATACTCCCCTGGCTGAAACAAGCATGGTGGAAGATCCGCCATCTAGCGTTGCTGAGGATGAAAGAGTTGTTGCTGCCAGCAGCGATGACGAAATTGTGATAGAAAGTGACGATGAGCATCAAATCTTCGAAGAGGGAGAAGAAATTGAAGAGGAGGAGGAAGAAGTGATTGAAGAGGATGAGATTTATTACGAGGAAGAAGAGTATGACGAAGAGGTCATTATTGAAGAAGTTGTCGAGGAAGATGGAACCGCAGGCCCTGGTACGACAGAAGAATCCCTAGCTTCTGGCACCGAAACACAGAAATCTGCATCTGTCACCGAAACCGAAGAGCAAGAAGTCCATGAGGAGGTCCACGAGGAAATCCACGAGGAAATCCAAGAAGAAATCCATGAGGAAACCCACGAGGAAATCGTTGACGAAATCGACGAGGAAATTGTTGATGAACCAGCCGACCAAGCAGAAGCTACAGGCTCGATCTACGACCCTTTCTCAGATGAAACAAACGCAACCGATAATAACGTTGTGGTGGACCCTGAGAATAAGGACAATGTACAATTTGTCCCTGCCCAAGTGGAACAGGATCCGGAAGTCGGAACGACGGACCGAGTCCTCATCTCGCCTCAAAAGGAGACAAGTTCTTTCATGTATTGGGTCATTTGTATTTTGGTTCTGCTGCTACTGGGGGCAGGCGCCTATGTCGGATGGTATTTGGTTGTAGAATCTACTTCAAGAGAGCCAAACTTGGGAGACGAGTACACATTCGCCCCCACGCCGGCTCCTACGATTGGATTGGCAACTGCCTTCGATCCCGTTCAAGGCAACTGCAACTTCAAAGATCTGGAAAACCCTCACGTCATTGATCAATGCCTCTGTGTTGGTGAAATTCAAATTATTGCCGATGATATCCAAGAGCGTTACCAGTATCACTTGGAGAACTTCATCCCGGACTTGTATGCCGCCTTTGACGACGATATATCTTCTTGCAGTGCTCGAAACCAGGCTTTGGTTTGGGTATCTTCTGCCAACGATGTTCAGTTTACCCATGAAGAAAGAGTTGAACGTTTTGCTCTAGCAACGGTGTACGCTGCTATGGGAGGATCTGAGTGGAGCAAAACCACCAACTGGTTGAGTCAAGCCAACATCTGCTCTTGGGTGGGTGTCTTCTGCAGCGCTAGCGACACAGCTCAAACGTTGGTGTTCACAAGCAACGGTTTGACTGGAACGGTGAGCATCGTGTTTCTTTGTGTTCTGTGGACATTTACCGATCGTTTATCTGACACAGCCTGTACGAAATTTGTAGATGCCTGGTGAGGTAGCTCTTCTTGGTGGCTTGCTGCAACTGTTTGCGTCAGGAAATGAAATTGAAGGACCAATTCCCGAAGCTCTCTTCCTTGTATCCCAACTGCAACAAGTTGACTTGAGTTTCAACTCGTTGACTGGTCCAGTTCCGCCATCTGTGGGCGATGCCAAGTTTTTGTGGGAACTTGATCTTGAAGGCAACTCCTTGAGTGGTCGTCTGTCCAACGATCTCCGTGGTGCGGAACGCCTGGAAATTGTGAATCTGGCTGACAACAACCTAGTAGGAAGCGTCCCTTCGGCTTTGTTTGCGAACTGGGTATCGCTTCGGGAATTGGACTTGGGAGGTAACACGTTGACCGGTACTGTCCCGTCCGAGATCTCCAACCTTCAAAACTTGACTTCGTTGACTCTCGGACCCAATGGTTTCAACGGTGACGTCCCAACGGCGATTGGGGCTCTGAGAACCCTTGAGTACTTGAGTATCGAGAACGTCCCACTCATGGCAGGTCGCCTCCCAGCAGGCTACGGACGCAATCTCACCAACCTCGTTGAGTTGACTATCACCAGTACAGCAATGGAGGGTAACATTGAAACGGATTTCGGAAGGTTGACGAATCTAGTCGTCTTGGACTTGAGTAGCAATCAACTGAAAGGAACTCTTCCTACTCAAGTCGGAAACTTGGTTAACTTGATCTCGTTGGACCTCTCACATAACTACCTCGAAGGAGAATTGCCTGGAGAGCTTGGTTCCCTGACGGCATTGACGGAATTGAGCTTGAATGACAACCTGTTTACCAATTCTGTACCCAACGAGTTGGGAGACTTGACTGCATTGGAAGAGCTATATCTTGATGGAACCGTTCTTACAGGGCGAGTACCCAGCGAGGTATGCAGCTTACGCCTCTCTGGTTCGCTAACGCAGTTTATTGTGGACTGCCTGGAGGAAGAGGATGGTGTTGAATCTGGTGTTATTTGTGATGTTCCTGACTGCTGTACATCTTGTCGATAGGAGCACTATTTGTAGCCTGTGTAAATGGAATAAGATTACGTTATTACTGCCCAACATACGAAACCTATTGGAGTGACATTATTTATACGTATCTATACTTACATATGACATGAGCTATTCTTTGCCCACCTCCATCCTCCATCACTGTCCCTGTGTTGGCAACAACAAGTACCTAGTCTTCAGATCTGTCGATTGCATTCCGAAGTGGCAGTTCTTGACCCCAGTGTTAGACATGATAGAGCTCCTTTCTCATTTTCACCAGAGTTCAAGACAAAAGCAGTGGAGATCTCTATGTCTTTTCTGCACAATGTGGATGTGGACGCTCGGTTCCACGACAGCTTATTTTGTGGGCGATCCAGTCAACACCAGAGTCTCTGTGGTTCGTGATACCGGCTATTTTCTGTCCGAAACGGAAGCATACGATGCGACAATGGCGCAATCTCCATTGTTCGGGAGAGAGACATCTACTCGTTTGGATTTTTCCAAGACGACGCAAGACGAAGATTCGAAAGTCAAGTCTTTTTCTCTGGCGTTCGAAGGTTTACATCAATTACCATGGATCCACGTTGATTCCTCGGCACTTGAAGACAAAGGAATGATACTGCAAGTACAGCTTGAATATTCCAAGAGTGGTGCCGGTCATATCCATTCCGTGTATAGCCAACAGATGCCCCCACCCGGCAAAGGAGATGAGAACCCGGGAGTCATTGAAATCCAATACATTTGGGTGGAACAAGAAGACCTTGCCGTGATGAGTGGCGCAATTCTCATGTACTTGTCAGTGCTCTTAATTTCGATTATGGCCTTGATGCAATCCTGTGGACTGTCCGACGATGATTTCGCGGATGGGGAGGAGACGATGGAATCGACGTATGATCACTCCGATCCGGGGATGGTGTCACCGGCTACTTGGGGTGGCTTGCACAGCGATTGAATCCATACTACTGATAGTCTAGAAACAGAATTTCTTTTAGTTTGTAGGATTTATCTGGTTTACGTGCCAAGTCTCTGTTTGGCTTCCAAGCCGTAGACATTGGGCTATGTTTGGTGGGAGAGTTCGTGCGTGCGGCGATGAAACGTCCGGCAAATTCTATCTGTAATGAATTGCAATAATCACAACGTACTACTCACAATATAATATAAGTCACTTCGCTGCTACTACTAAACATAATGACATATACAATTTGCGAAAACAGATGGAGTAGCCCGTGAGGTAGGTGCGGTACTCAAATGAACACGGAGTACAAAGCGAGGACACGACGGCAAAGTGCATAGACAGGGCACCACTGGAACTGAAACAACCCAATCCATTGCTGTTATTATTTTGAATGCTTTTTGGCGTCCTTCAAGAAAGAACCGCCAACGGATTGCCGGAGGTGCGCCACAGTGGCAGGGTCGTGCTCCAGCATCAAGGAATTGGCACCAACAGAACTGAGAGTATCAAAGTACTGACTGAGCAAGAGGATGTCCATAACATCCTTGGGGGTGGCTCCTTCCACATCATTGGAAAAGGCACCAACAGATTCTTGGAGACCTTGTACAATGGCCTTTCGCTGGCGAGCAACACCCATACCACTTAGGTATCGAGCCTCGGCTTCGGCTTCCGCTGCCTTGACTTGCTTGACCTTGTCGGCCTCGGCCTTGTGAGAAGCGGCCTCCTTAAGCCTACGACTGGCATTGATTTCGTTCATGCTGGCCTTGACTCTTGAATCAGGAGAGATATCAGTGACAAGAGTCTTCTTAATTTCATATCCGTAGTCCTTCATGACATCACGGAGTTGCACGAGCACGTCTTCAGCAACCTTGTCCTTCGAAACGAAGGCTTCGTCAAGCTCCATTCTAGGAACCGCAGAGCGGACTACATCAAAGACGTAGGCCTTGATCTGACTTGTGGGATCAGATAAACGGTAGTAAGCATCATATGCACTATCCACCAAGACACGGTATTGAACAGCGACACCGACTTGTACAAAGACATTGTCCTTCGTCTTTGTCTCACAAATGACGTTCAATTGCTGAATGCGCAAGCTGAGCACACCAACTACACTTTGGAGAGGCCAAGTTATGAAGTTCAATCCAGGACTAAGCAAACTCTTGAACTGCAAACAGAAAGTTAGAGGATCAGAAGAAGAGAACCCTCAGTGAGCCGCCCCAGTGTGTCTCTTTGTTGACAACGTACCTGCCCCAAGTCTTCGACAATGGCGACCGTTTGCGTTCTAACGCATACACAGCAGCAACAACTATCTCCCATGTTGACAGATTCACTTCTACTTCAATCAAAAACTTGTGGAATGACGCTCCCGCTGCTGCTGTTGGTGTTGTTGTGGATCTTGCCGCGGCGACTAGCCCACCAAACACGACTCCAGTGACTGCTGGGCGTTCGAAAGGGACTTGGGTTAAATCACATCAACTACACGTAACATACATATGAATCCAGGATACCATAGTATAGGTTGATGTGATGTGATGATTGATGTTGATTGATGATGATTGATGATGGATACGTCGAAAACAAGGAGTACGAGTACTCGTAAAGGCTGAAAGTGGACGTTGCTTTTGCCATGCTGTTATTTTCATAGAATTAGATGAACACTCAACATCAGTTGAACGCTACTAGGAATACATGGTTGGGAGATAGCAAAGACTGCAACTCATTGTATCTATAGTGAAACTCAGAGCATACAGTCATTGAATTTTGAAATGGAGCAAGGAGCAGCTTCATCATTCGAAAACAAAGTATATATCAAACGGATTCCATAATGACCTACAATTCGCGCAAATTCTCTTCGGATACCGAAATCACAGCTCCGGCTTCAGCAATGTCTCTCTTGGGATGATGGAGAAGCTTTACCTCCCATCGTCCACTACTTTTGCCTGCCTTGATAACCTCCACAATGGTACCATTGAGTTTGGGCTTCTTTTTCAATTTGAACAATCTCATTTCCATTCCTGGTGCAACTGCACCTTCCTCCTCCTCGGCTTTGCCATCTGTCAGCAGCAGGACACCGTCTCCATCGTCGTCACTTTCTTCTGCATCTCCATTCTCTAATTGCAACAATTCCTCGGGACCTTCAATCATTAGCAGCTCTTCTTGCTCTTGCTCTTCTTCTTCGCCTTCTTCCATGCGTTCAAAGGTGATCCAAATCTTCATTTCTCTAAGAATCAAGGCCTTGATTTCATTCAACCCACCCTTGTAGTCAGTAACATCTTTGCCATTAATTTCGTGGAGTCTGTCTCCCGCTTGGACTGGAACATTGCGACGTTTGAACAATCCATCGACTTTGCGAACATAAATGTTCCCATTCGACCTCTGTTCCAGTTTCAATCCAGCTTCTTGTTTCACGTCGGCTTTGCGAACCTCAGCTCGAACAATATCTCCCACATTGATCTCCATGATGACTATATAAATGTGATTTGGTTTCGTAACGTCCCGTGAGTAGAGACCCAAAGTATAGGCTGTGACGTAGAAGACAAAACGTAAAAAGTGGATGTCGGGTCGAATGATTGGGGTCTTGGACGGTATCTAAGGCAATCTTGTTTTCTGAGGCAAAAATGACTGGATCGCGAAAGTGATCAAAAAGGTCCACTCCGGGAATCGAACCCGGGACCTCATCCACCCTAAAGATGAATCATACCCCTAGACCAAGTGGACTTGTCTGATGATTGAAGAAAAATAATAATATACAACCAAATAAATTTTGGTTTGATTCCTTCCATTCCGTTCCCCTGCACTGTGAACCACATGTTGATAGTCAGTAGGGCAGACGATACCGGTTGCCAATTGTCGGGGTCGGATACTTGGAGTCTTTTTGTATCACATTGCTATTGAGAGACTGATCAACATGAAGTTTCTTGGAACAACAATCTCCTTGTGTCTGGTGCTGCCAGCATCCAGTTTTGTACCAATGGTTCCCAGTGGCATGCTGACTAAGGTAGCTCCCCTGTGGGAAAGCACCGCTGTCGCCGAGCCAGAGGCGGAACCCACCATGAGTGTTGTCGCTGATTCTACTGAAACCCCATCTGAAACAGTGACTCTTCCCCCTCCTTCGGAGAGCACCGATGCTGTTGCTGATTCTGCCGAAACCCCAACTGAATCCGAGACTGTTCCTCCTGTGGAGAGCTCCACTGAAGTCGAGGCTCCCACACCAGAAGCTGCCGAACCAGCTGCAGAGCCAGCTACGGAGCCAGCTGCTGAGACCCCTGCAGTGGCCGAAGCAAGCGAAAGCAGCAGTACAGGCTCGGAGATCGATGACGTCAAGGAGCTCTCTGATTTCCTTTCTAGTCTGGAACTTCAAAACTCCAACAACGCAAAGGAAGGTTCAGCTGGAGATCAAGATTCCGGACGCGTCTACAAGACTGAACGTTTTGCTGTATACGTTGGAAACATTCCTTTTGGTACGAGTAGACAAACAACATCCATTATGTACGAAACAAATGAACATCTCACTGATTGCTTCTTTGTACAGACTTGACAACGGACGATCTAATTGGATTGATCCCCATGGATATCCAAGTCAAGTATGTCCGCATCCCCATGACGAAGGGTGACTCTCCTGTTAACCGAGGGTTTGGGTTTGTGGACGTCTTCACCCAGGAAGCAGTTGAACGCGTTGTCAAATGCTTGGACGGAAGTGTTATCGGAGGACGCATGCTCAAAGCAAGTGCTGTAAGCGAGGCCGGGCAACCCAAGTTCTTGAACCGTCGCAAGCGTAAGTACATGTCTGTGCCGTCTCATTGTATCAATTTACGCCACCCTCTCACCGCCCTTTTTCCCCTCCCTACTAGCCACCGATACGTCCAAGCAGGTGTTCGTAAAGAATGTCCACTTCGACTGCTCGGAAGCCTCCATGGCCGAAGTCTTCCAAGAGTATGGCACCGTCAAGAGCGTTTCTATCCCAAGGAACTTTAACGGCAAGGGTCGCGGTTATGCCTTTGTTGAAATGGCTGACATTGCGGCATCGGAGGTATCCAAGCTGGCAGATGGCACCATTCTGATGGAGCGCCGTTTGAGTGTGTTCGAAAGTCACAACGATGAAAGGAGGCAACCGCTATCAGGTATCGGTAAGTAGAAGGTTGCTTGTTTAGCGGACGGAACGGGCACGTACACAGCTCATCGTCTCACCTTGTTTCTTGTCCTATCAGGATGGCAAACTGGCACTAGCATTCAAATAACCAACTTGGCTAAGTCTTTGACAGAAGAGACTTTGACTACTCTCTTTTCACAGTATGGACAAGTCTTTCGATGCCGCATCCTTGTCAGTCCCAAGTACAAGAAGTCCATTGGAGTTGGATATGTTGCCATGGATAGCACATCGGCAGAGGCTGCTATCCAAGCCATGAATGGAGCTGAACTCGAAGGCCAAGTTATTGTCGTCCAGGAGGAAACAGAGTAAACAACCAACGGAGTTCCACGCGGTGGGCCCCACTAGTACCGAAATCAAAACGCACAAAAGCCTGCAGCTAGCTTGTTTACAAAACAAATTCTTAATATACGAATGTAAAAATGCAAACGACCAGTTGAGACTGACGCCTGCCTGCCTAATTGGGGAACATAGCCTCGGCAATCTTCGTGTGGACACCTTCTCCGATGGGTACCACGTAGTCAATATACTTTCGTTCGCACTTGTCTGCTGTCACATACACTTCAATGGCAACCGTGTCCACTTCTTCGGGGGTTTTGTATCCAGCTTTGTTGTATGCCTTGAACGCACGAGGCCAATGCAACATGGGAGCAATGGCGGGGGTTAGACTGAGTCTCCAAGGGATGCTAGCGGCCAAAACCTTTTGGTTTCCTCCAAGCTTAACCACACGAATTGGTTCTGTGAGAGACTTTTCTTCTGCAATTTTGGCTTCAATGCTTTTGAGTTCTTCCTCATTGTCGACTTGGACCGCCCAGCCGATGCCCCATCGAGGTGCTTCGACTGCCTGGGGGTTGTCAATATAAACACCGACCGACAAACCATTGGTACAATCGGCAGGTGCCCCATAGGCAAGTGCCGGATTCACCAGCTTCTCCTTAGAGACGACAATACGAAGGGTCTTTTGCGTTTCGTCCAATAGACGCATAACGCTGCCTGAGATATCCTTGCTTCTGACACAGGCGAGGAACACGTAGATTTCAGGCTCGATAATTCTCTCTTCAAAGGTGGGCCAATCCAAGAGTCCAAGCTTGTACAAAGCACTTCCAGTAGCTGAAATAGCAATGGCTCCCAGGAAAATTGATGCCATTTTACTTTTGTGATTCGTTTTGGGGATGGGGTGGTTACTTCACAGTCAGTGCAGGACTCGTTCCAGTTGTGTTTTATGGGGGATGAGAACCGGGGACTTGCTGCACCACGAGTTGGCGGCAAGTTTATCCGGTACTCACTGTCAATGGATCTAAAAAGATCTCAGAACAACATGCGGTACTTGCACCCGACACCTGAACCTGCTGTTCATGTGGTATTGTCATTGCCAGTACTACTATCAGAACTAGAATGGCAATGTTCTATGCTTGGTCATACTTCAACATGCCAAAACAGAGGGCTAGCCACTACAACGCAGACCAATACAAAATATCTCAATATTTCATGGCTGATGGTACTATAGTGGTTGTAGTAAATTGTTTTTCTGGGTTGGGGAATTCTGGAAGGTGGTGATAGTTTCAGTTCAGGTTGGTTGAATATTGAGGCAACAAATATGAGGAAGTGATGGGGATTTTTTTTACTTTTGAGCGGCAGCAGCCATGAGCCTGGCCTTGTGTTGAGCCATCCGTTGTTCATATTTCTTCCGACAATCCATTTCATGTACGCTTGCGACACCAAACTTCATAGGAAGATCTTGAGCTTTCTTCACCATCGGGTTTTCGAAAAAGTATTCCGCGGTGAGAGCTTCCAAAGCAGACCAACGGGTATCCGGATTCAATTCCATTAGCTTCGAGATGAGACGAACAGCCTCATCAGTCATCCACTTTGGATTGGGAAGATTGGTTCGGAGAGCTTCCGACAATCGGTTGGGGTAGGTCTTGTCTGTAGGACCAGGCTTGTTCTTCGCCCACAAAGGACACTTGTTCTGAATATTAGGCCAATTCTCTGGCGTGGGGTGGCCGCACGTGCGGAAGATAAGGTCAAGTTGTGTAGCTTCGTTGGATCCTTTGAGGAACCCAGAACGACGGAACATCTCTGCAACGATGCACCCAACACTCCACATGTCGATCTTAGTGGTGTAATCCACCATACCGAGCAAAAGCTCCGGAGGGCGGTACCAGAGCGTGATGACTTTGTTCGTCAAATGCTTCATTTCGCTATTCCAGCTCCTTGCTAAACCCCAATCTGCAATCTTCAGTTCACCTTTATGGTTGATCAAAAGATTGGAAGCCTTTAGATCTCTGTGGATAACCTTGTTGGTGTGCATGTAATGGCAGCCGCTGAGCAACTGTTGGGACCAAGACTTGACATGATCCTGGGTGAGACGGATCTCTTGCGTCTCAAGGACGCCTGTGAGGTCGTACTCCATATATTCAAAAACCATGAAAACATCTTTGGGGAGGGCACCTTGTTCTGTTTTGTCAATTATACCCGACAAGTGGATTGCAACAATCAAGAAACGTTAGCAATCTGAAAATGTAACAAGAGTTGTATACAAATTGTTCGACTCAAACAAAACAATCCGTGATAGTAACCATGCAAACATCATTGTGGGCGGTTAGAACTACGTCATTACCCGTGTGGAGCTGGAGTAATGCGTGAAACTGAGATCCGCCAAATTGCCGCACAAGTAATCCCTAGACGACGAGATAATTGTACGACGAGAACAGTACCGACCATCAGCACTTGCAGACGTACCCTTGGATGTGACAATTTCTTTCAAAGTGACGATATTTTCGTGGTGCAAAGCCTTGAGAATCTTGACTTCTCGAAGGGCAGTAATGGGGAACCCATTCTCCTCCTGTTTGGTGTTGATACGCTTCAGCGCAACGATCTCATTGGATACTTTGTCTCTGGCAACAAAGACACTACCATAAGTTCCTTCTCCAACCTTGTTCTTCTTCTCAAAAACGTCTACATCACGCATAACAACTGGTGCGCGGATTGTGACAGTGGATTCAGCACGAGGCCTCTTTAGTGGTGGAGCATTCGCTGGAGGAGGGGGAGCCTTGCGTTTGTCAGAGCTTGGAGGAGGTGGTGGAACAGGCGGCTTGGGAGGTGGAGGCGGAGCCTGTCTCTTTGGAGGCGGTGGTGGGGGCGGAGCACTTTTCCTATTAGCAGATGGTGGTGGGGGTGGAGGTCTGGCCTTGGGGACATTGCTCCCAGAAGGTGGCCCAGGGGGTGGTGGAGGTCTATTCATTGTTTGCGCAATCGCCATTGTGTCGAAAGCGACCGATGTGTTTGTGTGTTTTGGCGTGTTGCGATTCTGAAATGAAACCAATTCACAAGCAAGCTTGATGAAGACACAATCCGAGAAACCAAGGAGTGCAATCAATTAATCGAGCTAGTCACAGACGCTTTTCAGCCCCAATTGCGGAACGGTCCGTGTTTTGCCTTCTCCGTGAGTATCGAGCACTCCAAATGGAGCAAACGAACCAACGAGCCTCCCCTAGTGTGTTTGCTTCTTTGTCTATCTATGTATTCTGTAGAAAGAACAGCAAGAACAAGTGCGTTAGTGTGTTGGAAGTGATCGGAACGATTTCCGAGCCATGTCCCTGCCAGTGCAGCGTAGCGTCTACGTAGCAGCAGTACTGAAACGCGCAACGCTCCCGCCATCGAATTCGTGCATCATCTGCAGCGACACTTCACCATCTCTAAACCTACTACATACATTTCAATGCTTCTTGTAGAAAAGAGAGAGGTACAGGGTGTTTGAAGCCCTGCCTTGGTGTCGCTGGTGAAAAGGAACCCTTGAAAAAGCGATGATTACCACGTAGAGAGATGGCCAATCTCTCTGGTGATGTGAGGCTGTTCCTCCGTTTTCTCAAACGGAATTCGTCTTGCTGACGCTCCGATGATGTCCCGTCTGACGGACCAATCACGTACCATCATTTCCATGCCACCCAAATTGTCGTAGATATTTAGTTGGACGACTCTTGGACCGTCCAATTCGTCCACCCGACCCTGCTGATGACTATTCTCTCTAAAGGGGGGAAGGTTCCGAAGAGTACACGACTTTTCACAACGGAGCTTCATGATGAATGCACTACCGGTAGCTGGCTGACGTGCATGAATACACGATGCTACACTGCTACCTGCGGTAACACCGTTCCAAATAATGAGATATAATTTCGTCACTTTAGCTCCTACAAGTACTGCCTAGTAGTCAATACTGCAGTTTTCTTTTTCTAGTGATATATGAATGAAGACTTTTTCTCTCCAAGCAAAATATGTTTTGACCTCCATTCAGGGCATGGGGTATCGGGAGGGTACTAGTGTGAGCTCAAATTCTTGTGTTCGATTTACGGATCAGGCAAACAAAAGACACCCCCATGATGCACCGTGCTGCGTATCTAAAGGATCAAACCCGATGGGTCCGTATCCTCTACCACTACCATTTCATCGCCATCATCTCCAAAGACACCAGTATCCGCATCAGGCGTGGTCATATCGTTGGACGATGTGATGAGTCCGGAACCCGAGTTGGAACTCAAGGCACGCCCATTAGCCCCTACGAGCCCAGAGGAAAACCCTGAGCTCATTGTTCCTGCCGTTAGTACCTTGACTAGCTCAACATTGAAGAACAGAGTAGAGCCTCCAGGCACTCGACCTTCCGGTGTTCCTTCAGATCCATATGCAGCTTCAGGGGGCACACCAATGATGGCAGTTTCGCCCTCTCGCATACCCAGGAGACCGATACGGAAACCAGGAAGCAACTGAGCGAGAGCAACCTTGATAGGCTCTACCTCCTCCAATGATTCGCCACCACTCGTGGGAGGTCGAGATGCATCAACGACGGTTCCATCGCATAGAGTGGCGTGATAGTGGATTTGGACAGTGCTTCCAATAGTGGGACGAGGAGTATTGGGTCTGGTGGCCGTGACAGCACGACCATTGCCTCCATCCGCGATTGGATGCAAAATGACATTCTCTTCCAATACTTCTGCGCCTTCTGTCCCTTCCATGGCTGCGAGCATTTCGCGACCCTGCTGCTCCAGTCGATCACGAACAACATCACTACATAAGCACAGAACGACAAAAAGGGTGAGAATCACTTACCAAACATACAATCACACAAATAGGTTAGTCAACTTACGCTCTGGTGGCGACCAACTTGTCAAGGTCTGCAGAACGGGATTCCAAGAGCTTTTGCTGGCCCATCGCATCCAATCGACCGGTAAGGGCATCGGCTAGTCCTTCTACCATGTGAGCCATTTCTTCGGGGTCCTCGATTAGGGACTTCACCTCGCTTAGTTGACGAGCAAGGTTGATGCCCAAAGTATACAGAAGTTCTTGGTGTGAACCTGGTTTTAGATGAAGCGGGCTTTGTTCCATGATGGGAGTAGAGGACGCTGGAGTGACAGCCATGGCAGACTCCTCGTCATCCATCACCATCATGACTGATGTGGATGTTCGCCCACGACGGCGATGATTGTCAGCCGGAGTGGCTGCTGTTTCAGCACTTGGAATCGGAGGCATAATGGCGGCTTTGGAGGAAAGTGAGAATGGGGCGACGCTATTGGCGAAGTTTCGGCTCCTGATGCTAGGATTCAACAAGGGTGTCACGAGACTGAATGAATGCACTGCAGGAATCAAAACCGAGGCAAGAGCCAAAAGAATGAGTGCTGAATATACAGGAGCTGGGTTAGAGGAGACAAGGCCAAAGGCCATGGTTTTTCTTGCAGTTGTCGGCTACCTTTTGAAGGAGTAGCTGTGTGGTGCTGAAACCAAACGTGGTGTTGGCGCAATATCTATGCGGCACCGTCTTCGTGACTTCGAAAGTAATCCCAATAGTGCATCGGATGCACAACAATCGGTATGTTAAATGGAATCACCATTGCGCTTCTACTGTGATATATATCTGCATGCCCAGCCATTTCCTGCGACAAATTCCTGCGACCAAACTATGTATTTGTAGGGCTGCGAAATACTCCACGTGTAGAGTAAAATGCCTCCAGGAATTCTTAGAAAAGGGTCACATCCGCACGAAATACTTAATAGACTATGGTGGCCCTCTCGGCGCGACAATCCTGTGACATGCTCCCGACGGAGATAATTTCAAGTCGATTTGGTCAAGATTTGGACAATACCCACCAACAAAATGAATCTCACACAACCATCACCACGGCTGGTCAATACTTGGGGGTTGAGTATGATAAGGCCACAACCAAGTTCCTTTTCAACCTGAGTTTGAAGGTTCATTCGTACATGCTTTCCTTGGTGCTCGCTGGTAGTGCCATTCTAGTTTTCCAAGGCCATTCACCCATAATGACAGTACACTCAAGACTCTGGGTGCTTTGCCCTCCTTGGGTGGTGTTAGTTGTCTTCCTTGTTTCGTGTCAACCAACAAAAGCCTTCATATTTGCTCCACTCCCGATCTCTTCGGTGGGATGTGTTTCAACCACTCCTACTGAACTGTTCATGGCAAAAAGACCCAGGAAATTGGTTTCCACAAAAGGTCCCAAACCGCCGACAATGGGTCGCACACCAAAGAAATCGTCGGCGAAGAAAAATCAAGGAAAGAAAAAACAACAAGATGCTACACAGACATCATCGGCCAGCAACCATAAACCTCCTACTCGCAAACCACCTCGAGTGTTGCCTCCGTGGAGTGTGGTCAGTCCCAAGGATATGGCACAAAACTTGGAACTGGAACGCGAACGACGGCGTATCGCTCAAGAGAAAGAAGCTCTCCGGTTGGCATCCGATACAGATACTGTCGCAGATCCACCAGATATGAGATCACATGTTCACAATACACAAGGAAAGAATAAACCCACAAAATTCCGTAAAAGCAAATCGGTGCTATCGAATTTCGATCAGTCGCTACTGTCGTGGAAACCCCTCACCCTCAAAGAAGTCTTCAATCCAAGACGGCAAGTTCGATTTTTGGGGAGTTTTGGATCGACACGCCTGATGCCTCCACGTATGGGAGTACCTGAGATTGCGTTTATGGGACGTTCCAATGTTGGCAAGTCGAGTTTGTTGAACCGCCTGGTTGGGTTCAGCTCTCGTTCGTCCAACATTGCACGAGTGGGCAAGACACCTGGTGCAACAGCCTCCGTGAATCTATATGGTTTGTATTCTGAACAGAGTCAACAAAACGAGAAGCAGGATCAACAGGTGAGAGATGACTACAAAGGCCTCCGACTAGGTTTGGTGGATCTGCCTGGATTCGGATACGCCCGTAGAATTGACAAGGAGAAAAAAGATTTGATTGACACAGCAGCTGGACGATACTTGAACAATCGCAAGGAGTTAATGCTATCAATCTTGCTAGTAGACAGTCGCCGAGTACCCACCGATCAAGATAGGGAGCTCATGTCTTCCTTGTTTGAAGCTGGCATGTCCATTCTTGTGGTGGCCACCAAGATTGACAAGCTCTCTTCGAATGAGCGTGACAAATGCTTGAAAACAATTCAAGACATGTTGGAGTTACCTGAACACCAACCTTTTGCAGTGAGTAGTATAACTGGCGAGGGGATCAAAGAACTGTGGAGGATATTGTTGGACGGATGTGAATCGGGAGTGGCTGACCTAAAGGCAGAAATGGTAGGAGAACAAGATGATGACGAAGATGAAAACAATGACGATTATGTTGAAAATGATGGAGAGTTTGACGATGCGTTCTTGGATGATGACTCGTTTGAGTATCATGAGCACGACGATGAGTGTGGGTGCGACCACGATCACCTCGATGATGACGACGAGCTCGATGATGAAGATTGGGACGCCGAGTAATCCTTCAAAAGATCTGAGCTATGGCGCTGTTTTGTATTGTGCGATCATGAACGACAAGTAAATTAAACCTAGGCAGGTTTTCTTTGCCCAGTTTTTCCAATTGTTGTTGGTACAACATTCAGACCGGTTAATAGCTTGCTTGTATTACCACGTGGAATCTTTACGCGCAAGATCGCGTGAGGTCGAAATTCTCAATTGCAACCTTCGACCCATGGCAATGCCTCATTTGTCGGGTATCTGCCAAGGTACACAAACCTTCGACCCATCCACCTTCCTAGTAGGTAGTGGAAACATACACAGCATTTGCCAAAATACGTCGCGTACAACATGGGAAAGCCTGCATTCAAGTGAGTTTCGTTCTGTGGAAAGAAAATGATGATATTCTTTGGATCATTTTGTTTGTTTAACTCACTTCCTATGCGTCCATGGATTTTCCTGCACCTTGTACTGGATACAAACAGCCCTCTTCGGGATTTGATCAGTGGTGCCATTATGGCCGCCACTTCGGTCCCTCAATTGATTGCCTACGCTGAAACTGTGGGATATGCTGGATACCGGGGATTGTCCACGGCTGGTCCCTCTCTGTTGGCTTGGGGACTCGCGACGGGTTCTCCTTTGATGAATTCTGGAGTGACATCGATTACTGCTTTGATGGCTAAGACTGATTTAGACGGAGAAAGTTATGTCCAAGAGCATGGAGAAGAAGCTTATGTTGAGTTGGTGGCGGCCTACTCTTTGTGGATTGGTATTGCGTCCGTCGTGTTGGCACTCGTCGGATTTGGCAAGCTTGCCGAACAAGTCCCCAAACCTGTCCGAAGCGGCTTCAAGTGGGGTTGTTCTGTTGGTGTATTGGTATCTGCTTTGCCCAATGGTCTCTTTGCTAAGGGAGGCAAGGAAGTCAAGGCCTTGGTGGCTGCCTCGCCTCTTTGGGGTGGTTTTGTGCAGACCCTCAAGGCCAACGTCCCTGCTGCAACAGGTGCCGTCAATGTCACGAACGTAGTCTTTGCATTGACCAACCCTCAAGCTTGGGCCGTGGATGCTGCAGTTTTGTTTGTCGTCGGAACTTATTTTGTCATGAACGGCCCCAAGATCCTTCCCAAGTTTTTGCCGCCAGGCACCGAGGTTATTTTGGTAACTGCCTTTGCTACCTTGTACAGTATGAATATGGATTATTCAGGAAGTATTGTAGGAGAGATCCCTGATATTGATCCCGACGCTGGAATGAAGATTGGCCCAATTCAATTGCCTGTTGAATTGTTGGATTGGGAGAAAATCTGGAATGCCCCCATCGTGGAGCGCTTTGGAGGCTACCCCCTATTGTTCCTTTCGTCGTCGCTTTTTGCCGGTGTCAACTTTTTGTCCATTATGGGAATTGCCTCTGGATTTGAGACGGACAACGGAATTCCATGGAGTGCTCCTCGAGAAATGATTGCTCAAGGTGTCGCATGTTGGGCTGCTGCCATTGTTGGTTCTGCACCTGTATCTGGAAGCATGTCACGATCGTTGGTAAGTCGCATGACTGGAACAACCTCGCAATTGGCATGCATCATCACCGCCTTGATCTGGATCTTCATGCTTCCCTACATGAGCATCATGACCCCCACTCCCAAATCAGCCTTGAGTGCTGTGATTGTGAGTGCTGTAGTAACCGGCGTCTGCTATCCAAAGGATCTCTTGAAACTCCAGGGGATCGATATGCTGACCGGATGGTTGACGGGTATTTTGACTTCGGTAACCTCGCCCACGCTCGGATTTGGGTTGGGTTTGGTCATTTATGTGCTCACCATTCCATTGAAGAGCTCGGGTAGCAAGCCAAAGGAGGATTAATATGCTACGTGGAGTATGTTTGTTTCAAAGTAGCAAGTATAGACACCATTGCAAACTTGAAATGTACCTGTAGCTTCAATGCCAATACAGGTAAATTAGTTAAATTTTCACACATAAAGACCTTACGGATCACAGCCGGACGATTCGAACGAGTCGTACAATGATGTGCCGCAAGCCCACAACAACAACAACAACACAAACTTTGTACAGTCTCTCTTCTCTCTTGGCTACTTGCTCAAATCGAGAAAGTAGTATTGACAGCCAGATTGTATCATGAAATTCCCAATCTTGTTAACAGGCTTGTCGTGCACATTGGCTACTGCGAATCCAACGTGGAACGTTTTCCATTCTTTGAACGGAGGCCAGGACTTTACCCGCCGTGGCGTTCTGAAATTCAATAGTGAGGATGAAACCTTTGTCATGACCAACGATGAGGGTGTTTTTACTCCTGAGAGTGTTCAACAAATGTTGGACTTTGGATGGTACCAAGTCAAGATTGATACGACGGGTCAGGATTTTGTCATGGCCACTGTGCCTGCCTGTGATTTGCGACGTTCCAATTTCAAGGAGGAGTTCACTCTGACCTTGCCCCGAATGGCTGCGGACGAACATGAAATTACCAGTCTTGCTTATTCTCCCTTGATTAGTGCACTTGCTCCCAAGACTTGCGATGATCAAGAAGGCTGGGCTCTTCCAGATCCTATCGTCCTCACTTCCAAAGTCACTGCCAACTCGGATACCCCTGCCATGACCATCCGCGCCGTCTTGCCCACTACCAAGCCCCCACCTGGTTTGACTTGGCTCCAACATCCTTCCCGTGGCACCCGTGCTGATGCAGGAAGTGCAACGGGAGGTTCCGATACCTATGCTCCTCCAGGAGCTGAGAAGGAAGCACCCGCTCAACCATGGTTCGTCCGCTATTGGTATGTTGTCCTTCCCCTTGTCGTTCTCAATTTTATGGGAGGCGCAGCACCACCGGATGGTCAGCAACAAGCCCCTGGTGCTCAAGGGGCTGCCCCTGTTGCTGCCGCTCCAGCCCCAGGAGCCCGAAGGGGGAAGCGAGGATAAACATTCACTATAAGATTTTTAATACAGTCGCTCTATACACCATTCATTAGCTGTTTGTGTGTGTTTCAAGCAAAATATCCATCACGTGATTGTCTTTGGCCAATGTTGCCACTTTTAGATCGTTCCAGAGCTTTTCTTGCTCGAGTTCTTTACCCAATTGTGGTGATCCACAAAAGGCCAGCAAAGAGTGACTACAAGAGTAGCCTTGCATGGTCCTTTCCGAGTGTCCATGGAGCATGTTTGCCATGTCGCAGCGATGAAAAGAAACAGTGAGAAGAGAGTCAGAATCGTTTGAGTGATCTGTCAGGGTCTGTTCCAGACGACGACAGGCGTCCTTATTCTGATCTGTCACGTAGATGTATAGCTTATATACCTCGTTGTACTTCTCCCAGCCAGCAGTCTTCAATAGTACTTCCATGGCTTGTATCTCTGGGAGAACCTCCAACACTTGCAAGGCAGACCGTGTAGTCCAAATCAAGGTCATGTTTTCACTTGTACTTATATTTGAAGGAGTCACTTTGCAGGTCAGATGCCGCCATTGCGACCCTTGGCGTGACACAACATTGCCCCAGAGCCTGGCCATTATGTAAACATGAAACAATGACAACAAAAACGTTTGATTGGCATCAAGTTTTCCTTGATTGTTGTACAAGAGGAACCCAAACCAGTCGAGCGTACAAAGAGTCAGACCAATCATGACATCCAAGTAGGAACAAACTCCACGGATTTCCCGGATCCCAAATACGATTGCATTCCAAAGAACATGAAAGCCAACTGTGACATACTTCAGTGTTGCAATCATCCATGGGAACAGAGGAATAGGAAGAGTGTTCCATGAGAGGTTTATACCAAACACCACCACGGACAATGGTAAGAGACATGACAAGAGCAGAATTTCATACAAAACTCGTTCTCCATCTTGCACTCGGTAGCTGCAAAAGTGCCTTTCTGCTGGCATCTCCACAGTTCTTCCTTTCCACAATTGTTGCACCGCCTGTGTGAGGATTGACCCCCTAGAAGACTGGATGGGTTGTCCTTGCAAATCCTGAAGCTGCTGCTTTCGGCTGTTGATGTCGAGATCAAACTTTTCAGGGTCCAATCGCAGGAGATGATTTACATGTTGTTTGTACAGACTCAACAACGGAACAATACCTGGAGGGAGACGAACACATGAGAATGGATCAGGCATTTGATTGGGTGGACACACTGACAATTAGGATTCTCTCGTACCAGTTCCAGATGCCACGGCCAAGACATGAGAATACCGTCCCAGGCGGGGCAAGGGAGTTCCATATGGTCCCATCAATTTCACTTGTACAGGAACTTTCTGTTCTAGCAGAGAAGCTAGGCGGCTAGTCCAAGTAGTTTTGTCATTTCGAACTTGAATAAGAAATTCAAGGGAAGTACCATCAGGGGAAGACACAATAGAGAATGGATGCCATTGTTGATCGATTGCCCCAACCTGGATATACACATATTGACCAGAACGAAACCAGAACTGAGCTGGTTTGGTGAGGGACAAGTGAATGTTTCTGGGAGAGGCAGTGACGGTGGCTTCCTCAACAACGGAGTTGTAACAGTGATGTAAGTTCATGTACAACCGATCACAAAGATAGATTCCCAAAGATGCAGTGAACCAAATGAATGTTTGACTTCGTTTCAAAGTCCCTGATCGCTGTTCGACATCCAAAGTGTGCATCACGGTCACAAAATACTTGAGAAAAACGAGATGATGTACGACATAGAATACCGAATAGGGAATCTGGAAGCGATAGAAACTTGTCCCTGCAATCACTAAAATTGAAATCAAAATCACATATCCCTGATTGGTAGGATATAACATGAGTATGATGTTTCTTGGCCGTGAATATTGATGTCATATTAGAAATGGTCGTACCGTGATCATGATTTCCGATGAAAATTTGGCGCAAAATGCTTGGTCTCCAGCGGCACAAAGTCGTCCGAAAAACGTAAAGAAAATGATTGTCGCCAGAATGACGGTCAAGGAAACAAAATACCCCAGGTATATGTGCATTGATTGCAGACGATTCCAAGGAAAGTAGCTTCCCCAAACCGGATGCCCTGCTAGGACGGAAATGGAATGGCGACACATGGTCAGAGGAAGCAAGGCCATTTGAAATAAAATGACATGCATACTACCAAACTCAAGTGCAGGAACCAATCGTTTCCAATGAATAAAAGGGTCATCAAGGGGAACCGCATGGACTTTCTGCGTATATTTTTGGAGTCCAAAGTGATACCAGACGATCAACGTTGCAACAATGTGAGACAGCAACAAGATCTTCATTTGACGGTCGCCATAGCAACGTGTAGCCCATGCAAGGAGGAGTCTTTTCTTCCGCATCAAAGACAATGAGGCCATGTCGTCATCATGTTTGGCATCAGACTTTAACTCATCGTTCGCCTCATCGTCCTTCGATGCTACCCCACCACCAGTGTCTGTATCGGGATCATTCCATTGGACTTCGACATCAGATCCAAGAGCCTCCACTGTTTCGATCGCAACCATTGCTTCTTTGGTATAATGTGAAGTATTGGACAAGACGTCCCCGACAATCGGTTCCTCATCGTGGCAACTCCATGTTGCATGGTGTTGATGGAAAAAGTGTGGTGACTAGTTTTTGGCATTGGTCGAATCCAGTCCCGCGGGAAACCAAAAGACCGTTGCGACAAGATGATGATAATGTGGTGAGGAAGTTGGTGGCATGCCTCCTGGCGGAAGAGGCTTGGTGTCGTCGAACCCAACACCCTTTGAAAGACGTTGCCCATGCCCCTCCAACATGGCACCAAACACAGTCACGCGTAGATTCTTCCTGTTGGGTTTCCTGATATCGAGCTCGTACATTGTCACCTTCCGAAAACTGTTCTCCCAGCAACAAGGATCGCCGCAACCATGGCATGAAGAGTCATTGCTTCCACTGCATCCAACTCGACACACCAAAACAGTTGGGAGTCGAATTGTTGAACAGTCCTTTCGGCAATCCTATTCCGACCTCATTGGTTTGTGTGATTTTTCCAATCATTCAGTTAGCCAGAAATCATGCATGGAGAATGTAAAAGAACTAGGCCAATCCATTTCTGCTTTTACAGCCAAGTGGCCTTGGTGGTTCCACACATTGCTTCGTGATGGAAATAGAGATGGATCAGGTCTTCATGGAAAGTGGCATCTGCTCAATTTCCCCAACCCAGCTTTGCAGCTCTGTGTCTATGAGAAAGGAGCTACGAAACATTGGCGGAAAATCCATTGCGATGAACTGAACAAGACAACTGACGTTCAAGGAACTCATGTAACGAATTGTTTCTTCCGTCAAGGTCCCGATGTACTGAATGCTCCGAAAGCCGTGTTCTTGCGTGACCCATTGGAACGGTTTCTTAGTGCCTTTCTCGACAAGTGTAGTCCGTCGTCCCCAAACTACATCAATGAGAAACATTGTCAACCCACCAGTCTCTTCCAACCCAAGGAAAATGAAACTACCGGTAGTGAAGTAGCAGCATACAAGTCCAACCCGCGAACCTTATTTCAAATCTATGTGGATACCTTTCCGGTAAGAACTGTGAAAACTCGGGATGGCAATACGATGAACCATTGGGTCCTGCAACTCTCGTTTCTCACACTTTTTATTCTTTGCAATATTTCCAGCTACGATGGGACGTACATTTCTTTCCTTTGTCTCTCTACTGTGGAGGTTTATTCCATAGACTCAAGACCTATGACTTTGTGGGATCCATGGACGAAGACTTCTACCATGATTTGGAACTCTTTACCAAAAAGTATCCTTCCTTGAATGAGAGTGTCAGGAATAGGTTTGCTCTGCAGAATCGCAAAGCAAAGAATGGCACTAATCATGGCATAGAACAACAGGCCAGTCTCCATGTCCATGCCTACTACACACCTCATACGGTGCAACGTGTCCTCCAATACATGGCGATCGACTATGTCAGCTTGAATATGACGATACCCCAATGGGCGGAAGATATACTATCCACGGATGAGACCTTTGTCCTCTAGGTTACCAGCACACGTTGATGAAAGGAGAGTAATGACTGTATCAAGCTACAACAGTGTAGTATGTAGTACGCAGAGTGCAAATTTTGGACAAGGGAAGTAAAAGGAATCTAATAATCACCTCCATCGTCACCTCCTCCGAACATATCCATACCACCTCCAAGGTCGGCTTCTTCTTCTTCCTCCTCTTCCTTTTCTTCCTCAGCAGGGGCAGCATCGGCTCCTCCAGCAGCAGCACCACTACAACAAAGAGACAACAGGTCAGATCCATGGTTCCACAAACAGTAACATACCAACTAGACAAGCCCAACAATGCTTGTAATACTCACCCGCCGCCACCGCCGCCGCCTCCCATGGGCACGTCCTTTAGCTTTCCCATACCAGCTTCTAGCAACTCATTGATATCCTTTCCATCCAAGTCCCCTGTCAATTTCGAAATAGCATCCTCGTCAGCCTCTCGTCCAGCGGCCTCCAAAACAGCCTTGATTTCATCAGCAGAGCCCGACTTTCCTCCGAGCTTGCATAGTAATAGAGCAGCAACTTCGTACATGGTGAATCTCTTGTTTACACACTTGAAACAGAAGCGGTGTAGTAGGAGCGCCTGGGAGCTTGGAGTGGAGGGGTCCCAGTACGAGTACTCGGTTGAATCAATCCCGCCATCCATTTGACATTAGTAACACCGAAAAGGGGTAAGGATGGCACTTTTGGACTAGCTAGACTCACCTAGCGATCCTTTGAGTCACAATATCGTGACGTCGCCGGCCATCCCCGGCAACCAATCATCCTCCTCCCTCTGCTTCCACATTTTGAAACGAAGAATCTCGGCGAATGATAATAGATGTCAACCAATTTGCTGGAAACCTTCTCAAATTTGTCACATAACGACATGAATAGGACATCACGTACAGCCTGGTACTCAGTGGGCGTAGGAGGCAGGCGGTGTTTCACGCAAATGCCGACCCCCCTCCTTCAACGACTTTCTGGAACAACATGACTGGATGGGTACGAGTACAGCACAAACATCCGCAACCTACTGCTAGAGATTCATTGACCCATCACAGGACGAGCATTGTAAACAGTCCGTGTACAACAACACCTAACCAGAGTCACAACTACTCACAGCAGCAACTAGTATTACAAGTTGTCGTTTGTTTGCAGTATGAAAGGGGCTGGGTTGCACCAGCGTCTAATTGCCTTGCTTTGGTTCCGAGCGTCCTTGTCGTTGGCTGACGAGGTCTTTTCTGTCAAATCTCCCTTTAAAATTGTAAGTATATTGTCTCTGTTAAGTGTTGGGAGAGTTGTTTCTCATGTGTCTAACTTTCATCCTGTTTTCATCGTGATGATCATGGTCGTTGCAGATTCTGGATGGAGGGTCGACTGGGTCCCGTTTGCATGTCTTTGAATTTGTGTCCAGCGATGATGAGAATGAAAATGAATCTGTCGAATGCGTCCGACGAGGCTCGTCAAGAGCCAATATTCCGCTTTCTTCTTTTGGGAGACTAGAATCTGAAATGCAAGAAGACAATCCCATCAATGCCACGCATGTAGCACAGCATTTGCTTCCTCTCTTTGAATACGCCGCCCAAGTCATTCCACCCGAATATCACGCCACTACTTCTGTCAAATACCAGGCGACGGCTGGAATGCGTTTGTTGCTAGAGTCGGAACAAGATGCCGTCTATGACGCCATGTATCAGGGTTTGATGGATAGTCCTTCGTTTGTGTTCACGGGAATGCGCCGGGAGGATATTGCTACTCTGAGTGGAGAACTGGAGGGATTTTATGGTGCCGTGGCTGCCAACTATTTACAAGGAGTGGTTGATGCTCATTTGCGGTTCCAGCACGCCAAGGATAATGAAAATCAACAACAACAACAGCAACACACAGGCCCCTTTGGTGCTTTGGATATGGGAGGCAGTTCCACACAGATTGTCTTTCTTCCCGAGCATCGGGACTCGTGTCCCCGGGATGAATCGTCGTCGTCTGCTTCTTCGGAGGAGGAATGTCCAGCGCAACAACATAAACAACTCAACGGGGATCATTTCTTCTCGACGTCGTATTTGTCCTACGGAGTCGATCAATTTAGAGAACGTCTCTGGACTACACTTGTCGAGGAGCAACAACAGCTTGAGGATGCAGATCACTGTGCCAGCAAGTTTCTTCCCAATCCATGCGCCAACAAGGGATATCTTGTCGACTGGATGGGGTACACCTTGTATGGCACGGGAGATACCGATGCCTGTATTGACCAGACCCGTCGATTGATCCCTTCTCCACACTTGCCTCATGACGATGAGTTTGAAAATGTTGTGGGTGGAGTCGAGCATCCTCCTATTCGCGGAAAATTCTTGGCGATGTCCCTCTACTTCTTTTCCCTCGACAGTTTGCGTGTATTTTCCGAACCACACTCGGAGGCGCATCACGCACTCAATGAGGCTTGGCCGACGCCCAGTATCCAGGAGTTGCAAGATGCTTTGTACGGACTCTGTTCGAGAGATTGGCAAGGAGACATGGAGCATTTGCATGACGCGCACTCGTTTACACGCAAGGAAGTCTTGCCGCATCGTTGCTTCGAGACAGTATATATGGTCACTCTGCTCAAGGAAGGTTTTGGATTTGATCCCGAATCTAGGGATATCACCTTTACTTTCTTGGTCGATGGCAGCGAGGTGGAATGGACGCTGGGAATGGCCCTTTCCATGCACGCAGTGGAAACAGCTGTTGACAATCGTACGGACCCACGACCTGCCAAGATCAACGGGACTTTCAAGGCCGAAGAAAATGAAACCATGCGGTATCAGAGCAGAGCTCATCCCTTATTCGTAGCCGAGAGTCGGTAACACAACACCCGCTGTCTGAACTTCCAACGTGAACACCCATTCCATCCGTGTACCCCTTCTTTTGTTCATATCACCAAACTTCTATCTATCTACCTCCCCCGCACAAGGCAGTTTCACAATGGGAACTGTTCGTCGTATATATGAGTTTGTGTGGATACAACAACAACGACAATACCATACTAAATTGTGCAAACATTTTCTGGAAAAATGTTTCCTGCGTCACAGTAACAGTATCACTTGATAGCCACGCTATACTATAACATGTTGGTTTCTTTCATTGGTTGTATTTTGAGTTATGCACTGTTATTACTGTTGATCCTTTCTTTTATGCAACACGTAGGAAATTTTGTAGAGCGGTATGGACAAAAGAGATTAGAATTCTCCCATTTTTCTGGTTTTCTGGAAGCCGCTGCGACGGAATCGTTGTTGATGTTGTTGTTGGAAATGGTGTCCTCGTCGATACAAAGGCTTGGGGCATTTCCAGGCCGCGTCCCGTCGAGGAGCAACCATGCGGCGCCAAGATTGAACGAGTTGTCGTCGCCATTGGCTGTTGTTGTTGTTTCGTCGTTGTTGTGGACGAGGAACATAAATCACCCTTGGAATGGGTGGTTGCATGGCCATGTTGTCGGTTGTTTCTTCTTGTTCTTCATGGGGAAGGTCGTACATGAAGGTTGGAAAATACTGTTGACGCTCATAGTCCGCGGCGGGTTCTGGAGATTCAACCGAGACAGCGTCGGTGGTATCCAAGGAATTGTCTAGTAGTAGCGGAGTACAACGTTGAATGCCTCGGCATTCTTCAACTGCTGGAGTAGTAGTACAGGGAGAAGAAGTATCAATGGATGGTAAGCAGTCACTTCCTGCCGAGGTAGTGATACTCAAGGTTTTAGATGTACTGGTTGTGGTATCTAGGGAGAGGCGGCCGTGTTGAATGGGTCGGAAGAGGTATGTTTCCTTGGGAGTCGGGACGTTGCTTAACATGACCTTGTCACTTGGGTTAGAATGGCCAAGGCCATTGGCATGCACCTCAGTGTCTTCTCGGGAATCCCATTCATCAAATGTAAAGGAACGAGGGATCATCAATCCCCCTTCCAAAGCAGAGTCTGTTGGATTGGGATTCTCATCCTCACTCCAGTCATCAAAGGAATAGGTTCGCTCAATAGAAGGCCACAAATCCTCCTCTTCCTCCTCCATGGCCTCGTTGAGTTCATAGTTTGTATGCTGGTGTTCCGAGGCTGGAGGTTGCTCTCGGACCACCACTTGTTGTGGTGGTGGCTGGTAGAGTGAGAACGCACTCCGGTCGAGGTTTTCCTCGGGGCACCAAATGGACAGGAACCAACAAGAGACGAGCTCCTGTTCACAAAGGGAGCTTGGGAGGGATTGGTTGTAGTTGCGCTGAGAGATAGAACGGGTCACTGCGTGTTTCAAACGAGCACATTGTTAGCATGGTGATGCTGGAGCAATTTCCCAGAACCAGGAGCCAGCAATAGTATGACTGCCGGATGAACTTACTGATGATGATAAAATAAAACGTTGATTGGTTTTGTGTTTGGATTGTTGGAAAGGTTGCTCCAGTCTTTTTTTATGAGACCAAGGCTTGGTGGAAAAAGGAGAAACGAGAAGGTGGAACGTGCGTTGTTGTTTTCTTCATGGTACACTAGGGTGGCATGCCTCCGATGATGGGTGTAGTTGGCAATCGTATATCCCGATGCAAAACGCTTTGATGACACATTCCGTGTAGTTGTGTGGGCGTTGAAGACTTGTTCAAAATGTGAGGGGACGCCATGTAAGACGGGTGGTGACCAAGGAGTGTGACAGTACGGCTGGGAGGAGCAAGAGTAATAAACGGAAGCAAGGGACACATTTCCATCGCCAACGGCTAGGTGGTCGGCACAAAAATGAGGAATCCCGGAGGGAAAGAAAGCCCGCCTCGCTTGACAGTCTATGTCTGATAACATGTCGCTTGTGACAGGTTGGGTGAAGAAACGCCATGATGTCGCCGTCGGTGCGGATCTTGAGATCTCTGAGTTTCATGTCGACAAGGACAGAAACAATCCTACCGTTTCGACATCGTACTGTGAACATCTGTTGCAATCAGTCGTTCCAACTTCGACAAAGAACCAAAGACATCGCTAACGTTTCTACACGATTGCTGACCTAGGAAGCTCTCTCGCTTGTTTGGTTTCACTATGAAGTTGTTGTCAGTTGCCATCTTTGGCATGCTCCAGATCTCCAATGTCCACTCGTTCGTGATTCCTGCTGTTTTGTCGTTGGGTTCATCACGATCGGCATGTTTTTCTGCTCCAGAAGCTACTCCGGAGCACGCTGTAGATACTGAAGAAGAGATAAGATTCAAAGAAGAGATCAAGCGACTCTGTGCAGAACGAAACTTCCCCTTGGAAAAGGTCAAGAATTGCCGTGACCTTGCATCTGTGAAAAATTCTCCCATTAAACCGGGGCGTATTCTTCGAACGGGCCGCGTTGGAGATGCAACGGAAAAAGATAAGGAAATCCTATTTGATAAGCTTGACATCACAACCTTTGTGGATCTTCGGTCTCCCACGGAGCTCAAGGATGATCCTGCCTTGATGTCAGATGTCTTCAAGGGGTTCACAGATTTGGTGTGGGTTGAGAATGGCCGCGGCAAAGATGGATGTGTGCGCGAGTTGAGTGCCGGAGTTAGCCCCCTTGATCGTGAACATTTCCGCAAGAGTACAAAAGTTGCAGAAGATGCTGACGAGTTGTGTGACTTGGGATGTGATGACCCTCACTCCATTCCAGCTGACCAGCACATCGCGAAGAAACACAGCCGCAGGGAACGTCATTTCGTGTCCATGATGAATGAGTTCAAGTACGTCCGAGGTACTGTTACCAAGCTCCGAAAGAGGGATATGGCCAAGTCTTTGTTCAAGGTACCCGGAGCGATTGTGAGCAAGCGCATTTGGAACTCATTGAAGCGCCCTTTCCTCAAGGAAATCAATGATGGTGGGCTCACCATGTTGAACGAACTTTTGCTTCGCTTTGGTTCACCAGGACTCAAGTACGTGCTAGATCTCTGTGCTACCAAGGAACGTCACCCCATTGCTTTCTATTGCACGGCTGGAAAAGACAGAACGGGATTGGTTGCTGCTGTTATCTTGGGTGTTTGTGGTGCCAAGCCAGAAGATATCGTAGAGGATTACTCCTTGTCAGCCAACGTATACGCTGAACTAAATGATCACAGCGCCATGGTCGGGGCACTCTCTCAACGTGACCTCGATGCCAAGATTTTCCTCGGCGCACCTCCGCATGTCATGGCTGAGACACTGCTGGCTATTGAAGAATCTTATGGAAGCGTAAATGGTTACTGCGACCACATTGGCTTTGGTGCTTCGCAGCGAGAGAAGTTGCGAAAGGCATTGATGGAAGACTAGACACCCAACACCTCGCTATGACCTCTAACTCGGCAAGTTCAAGTATATGGCAGCAGCACCCAGAATGCTCACAAGTTTTGACGCACAAGCTAGTATTCTAGAGTCGCCATCTGCAGCCGTTACAAAGCTAGCTACTGTTTCGACGTTTCTAGAAAGAAATATCGCCGATAGGATGTTGGGAAACGCCCATCGCGATGCGATATGATATATTCGACTTGGTCGATAGGGCTTCCACACGGAGTATGTTTTCGTCGCACAACATGACGTGGTACCCGTACAACAGTACTGTACGCAGAGAGTATTCGCACTTGAAAGTTCCTTTGACACAGAACAGTTCTCGCCCTGATGACAAATGACACTCATATCATCCACGATCGTTTCAGGCATTTGACAGAATTTGTTCCAGAAAACTCATTCATGTCAACATTGTCATGTTGAGAGTGTCCAAGTTCCCTTTTGCTGGGGCTGTCGAGGCAGCTCGTTTCCTGTCGAGCCAAGCTGCCAAACCCTTACAGGTTGGAATCCTCAGGGAAAACTACAACAAGTGGGAGAGACGTGTTCCCCTTTGCCCAGAACATGTCAGGGATTTTCTCTCCCGAAACCCTGGCAGTTCTGTCATTGTACAGCCTTCTCAAAACCGCATCTTCTCTTGCCAAGAGTATGAGAATGCCGGTGCCATTATCCAAGACGATCTTTCTGATGCAGACCTGATCTTGGGGGTCAAGCGCCCCAAGCAGATTTCTGATTTGCCACCGGACAAGACATACATGTTCTTCTCCCATGTCATCAAGGGGCAACCAGAGAACATGGCACTACTCCGCGCCTGCATCGATCGCCACGTTCAACTAATGGACTATGAGTGTATTGTTGAATCTTCCAAGCCAGGCGCTCTGGCGTCCACGAAGCGACTCATTGCATTCGGCAAGTATGCCGGGTATGCTGGAATGGTTGACACATTCCCTGCGTTGGGCCGTCGCTTACTAATGAAAGGCTGGACGACTCCTTTCCTTACTTGCCCGCCAGCAATTCATCACTTCGATATGACAGAAGTGAGACAATCTGTAAGTTTGCTCGGAGAGCGCCTCCTCGCCGACGGTTTGCCTGACGATATGGAGCCTCTTGTCTTCATTCTCACCGGAAAAGGTGGAAAGGTTTATGGTGGAGTTCGGGAACTCTTGGATATTTTGCCTCATGAAGAAGTCGGCGTCGATGATCTACCCTACTTGAATCAACAAACTGGTTCACAACACAAAATTTACTGTGTGGCCCCTGAAAAGCACGAAATTTATCAAAGGTCAGATGGTGTGCCATTTGATAGGTCTGACTACATGCAAAATCCACATTTGTATAAGTCAGTATTTGCGGACAAAATTGCACCTTATGGACATGTTGTCATGAACTGTGCGTATTGGGACCATCGCTACCCTCGTCTCTTGACGAAAGACGACATTCAATTGCAGTACGAAAATGGCGATTCGAGGTAAGCATCCTCTAAACTGCACTCTCATTGTCTCATTGTTGGCACATTTGCTAACGAGCGCTTATTAAACTCCAGACTCCTCATTGTTTCCGACATTAGTTGCGATGTTGGTGGCTCAATTGAGTTCTTTGAGAGATCTACCACCATTGACAAACCTTCCTACCAATACGACCCTGTCCAGGGAAGAGAGGTTTCGGATCATATCAGTGATCAAGGTGTTACAATGTTGGGTGTGGATATTTTACCGACTGAGCTACCAGCGGACAGTAGCCGTCATTTCGGCAATGCCCTGAATGGACTTTTGGATCAGTTTGTCCACGCCAAGGTGGGAGATGCCAAATTCGATACAATCAAACTGTCGAAAGAACTGCAACAGTCTATTATTACAACATCAACTGGAGAGCTAGCAACAGGTTTCCGTTATTTGGGTGCTCTTATGCAACCGAAGAAGGAACAAACTGCATCCACGGAGGACACGAAAAACATGGTTCTTCTTTTGGAGGGTCACCTGTTTGACTCTGGTCTAATCAATCAAGTGCTGAACCTCCTTGAAAATTACCAATGCTCTTTTGAGTTTACAAAGTGCAATGTGCCCCATCGAGTGAACGCTGACTCTCCGGTCAAATCATCAGCGGTATTGAATGTAACTGCAGGATTGGATGTTGACTTCTCCACGGTTGCCAAAAAAATCCATGACCTAGTTGAGGTTCTTGATAGTGCAGATGCCACGATGAAAGTGTTTGATCAAGAGAATCGCCCAGCATACGTCCAAGACCCAGATGAGAAAACAGTGTTGTTGATTGGGTCAGGTTTGGTATCCAGAAGTGTTGTGGATCTTTTGGGACGCTCCAAAAACCGAACGATCATTGTTGCCAGCAACGACGAGGAAGATGCTAGAACAATTGCACGTGTCGCCAGGAGGGGTAGACATGCTTGTTTGGATGTACTCAACGACGAAGAGGGACTTAATGACCTCATCAAAAGAGCGGATGTCGTCATCAGCTTACTACCCGCTCCTATGCATCCGCTTATCGCTGAGAAGTGTATTAGCCAAAAACGAGATATGGTGACAGCAAGCTACGAGAGTGATAGAATGCGAGAGTTACACGAAGAGTAAGTATTTCGTTGCACTTGGCTTCCTCGACAACATGTCGCACTGGCGCCTTCTCACCTTTGTGAACCCCCTCCACACAGGGCCGTAAATGCTGGTATTGTTATTGTGAACGAGGTTGGCCTTGACCCTGGACTTGATCACATGAGGTATGTTTGCTCGTTGCGTCGGTGTTTATTATTCTCAAGCGAGACTTGCGTTCTCATATATGGCGAACTAGTGCGATGAAGATTATCCATGATATTCAAGGCAGAGATGGTGTTGTAACCAAGTTCAGTAGTGTTTGTGGCGGATTGCCTGCACCCGACGCCGCCGATAACCCTCTGAAATACAAGTTTAGCTGGAGCCCTCGTGGAGTAATTTCTGCTTCCCAGAACGCTGCGAGATACCGTGAAAATGGAATGCTAGTTGAGGTAGGTGAACATGACAGCCACTAGGGAAGGAGATGGCCATTTTATCTAACGCGCTGCATTGAATTTCAATAGGTGGATGGAAACGACTTGCTCAGTAGTTTCAAACTATTCCCAGATGCAGTCTGGCCAGATCTTCAACTTGAGTGCCTTCCCAATCGAAACTCCTTGCTGTACGAAAAAACGTACGGGATCTACGGAGCTGAACACATTTTTCGGGGAACCTTGCGATACGAGGGATTCTCTAGCCTGATGCATTGTTTCAAAGAAATGGGCCTATTCCAAACAAACACTCTTGATGCCTCCACCTGGAAAGAGGTGATTGAAAAGCTGCATACAGGAGGAATTGCAAAAACGCTCCCTGAATTCTTGTTGAAATGTGCAGGGGGTGATGCCGAGCTAGCCTCTCGAACACTCAGTAGTCTTGATTGGCTAGGAATGACCGGTGATATTGAGGTGGCTGAAAATCAGCCATTGGTCGACCTTTTCTGTTCCAGGTTAGAAGCTATGCTTCAGTACAAGAAACATGAACGCGACATGGTTGTAATGCATCATGACATTGAAGCCGTATTCCCTGACGGATCTAGTGAGCATCATCAATCGTCGCTCAAGGTGTTTGGTGACGATGCAATGAGTTCGATGTGCAGGACTGTCGGATACCCGACAGCAGCCGCGACAGAACTAGTACTGGGTGGGGAGCTGGGTGCCACCCGTGGTTTATTACTTCCTACGACAGCAAATGTGTACGAACCAATTCTGGCAGCAATGACAAAGGAGGGCATCGTATTTGACGAAAGTGTCGACATTATCACCCACCCACGGACCCAAACTGCATAGAATAGCAACCCCAGACGTATATAATCCATGTTATTTATATGCTTAGACGACTTCCTCCTTGGTGGAAAGAACGGTTTCGACCGTGACTTCCCGGATGACATAGTTATCTTCATCCTCAGTGTCGTATCCGTCTTGGATTTCGATGTGTCGCGCACGTTGCTCTCTTCGCAAAGCAAGGAGCTCGGCGCGCAAGTCGCGAACCTTCTTTCGCTCGGCTCGCTTTCCCTTGGTCTCCTCCAAGTACAAAGCTCGCTTTCGCTCCTTGTCGGCCTTCTCGAACTGTTGCTCGTACTTCTTCAAGTCCTTGCGAACCTTGTTGACTTGAGTCTTCGAGAGCAATGTCTCGCGAGGACGCCAGTTGAATTGGTAAAAAGTTTGGAAGGATTGCTGGTAGATTTGCTTTCCTTGGAAAGACCACAAGATGAAACCGTTGTCCATGGCATACTTGAAATGTCCTCCACCCAAGGGTTGCGATACGCATGTGGCAACAGTTCGTCCCGAAGGGTCCCAGAGAACTTGGTTGGCACGGTAGTGCTCCTTGACCGTCAAATCCTTCGTAGAAACGTTGTAGAATTCCAATGTACCAGACGCAGAATCGCCCAAACTGGCAAGCACAATGGTGGATCCAGCAGGACTCCAGAACAGCATGTTGCATTGCTTGCCCTCGAGAGTCTCCACCAAGTTCAACTCGGAGATGACTTGGATCGACTTTTGTTGCTTTCCCTTGTTTGATCCCTTCTTGGCAATACTGAAAACTTCTGTCTTCTTCATCATATCATAGAACGACACATCCACCTTGCTGGCAGATGGGTTCTCGGCATGGATCATGGCAAAACGCGATCCCCGAGGCTCCCAAGAAAGAGCCATCACAGCGTCCTTCATATCCAACATCTCCACAGGGATGCCATCTTCGCGCATACGGAAGAGCTCAATGTTGTTGTAAAGCGTCTTTTTAGACTTTGTGTGACGAACAACCTTGACGGCAAGGTAGTCTCCTTGTGGGTGCCATACCATGTTGCACTTGGTGACATTGACCAAGTTTCGTTGACGAAGCTTCTTTCTGGAAGGAATTTCGATAAGATCGACATGGGCAGGGACGTTCTCTCGCTCGGGAGTCTGATGATGGGAAAATACGACAAAGTGAGCAAAAGTGAAATCGATGGAATGTCATCTCCAGCAACTATACGTACCCAGCACGCCAAGATGTTGGCCTTGGGAGACCATTGAAACTCTTGAATACCCTCTGTCGCGAGCGACTTCTTATCCAGCAAAAGCATAGATGGGGTCTCGAAAATGGAAATCCAGTCATCACTCATTCGGGCGAGGTACTTGTCGTCGTGCGACCACTGGAAAGGTGGAGGTGGGCGGTTTTCGTCTTCCGTACTGTATTCCTTGGGGAACAAAGGGAAGGTTCGCAAGAGCTTTCCAGAAGCGACGTGGTATAGTCGGATAGCAGAGTCGTCTCCCTTCTTCATGTTGTTGGTGAGCATGTAAGTCTCCTGTGGACTAAAGAGGACGGTTCGGACATCGGGAGCTACGAAACGGCCAACCTTTTCGTAGTTAGGCCCACTCCACAAGATAACACCACGAGCGGGAACCAAAGTAGCCAAGTAGCTTCCCTTGGGAGACCAGTGGCAATAGTATTCGCACCACTACAAAAAACAAACAAGAGTGAGCATGCTTTCCACCCCAACCGAGGCAACCACCCAAGAATGTACGTACCGACACTCCGGCTTCCTTCTCACGGGCACCATCATAATCACAAACGGGATCACTTTGAGCATCAAACCAAAAGACTTCTGTTTCGTTTGCGTGACGGATAACAAATTGATCTCTTTGCGATGGATCTTCCAACCAGGACATAGCATTTGGCTTGGCAACAAAAGGTGCGGGCTCAGGCTCGACAAACTCTGTCTCTTGTAGCTCCTGTAGCTTCTGGGCCCGAGTATACGAAGAAACAGCAAGGTTGTGTTTTTTGTCGAATTGGTATCCATCAAGGACTTGGCAGGCATTGGTAGCAGCTTCAGGAGTGGTATACTCGACAAAGGCAAATCCAAGAGTGGAATCAGACTCCTTGTCGTATGGCATAAAGACACCATTGAATCCAGTTTCTTCAGACGAAGAAAGGTTTCCAATACGACTGGCAATTTTAGTGAGAACCTTGGTGAGTTTCTCTAGCTTTGATTCTGGGACTTTGGGCAAGTTGGAGACCACTACTGCCGCCTCGAAATTCTTGTTGAGTGCTGGGTAGTTGGGTTGAGGATCCAACGGAGTGTCGGAGAAGTATCCGTCAAGCTCTTCAGCTTCCGCTGCCAATTGATCTTCTATCGAGAGAGTTTCTGCCGCCATGATGTCTTTTGTTTGTTGTTGATGTTGTTGTTGCTAATACAGGAAGTAGCAAGAAGCAAAGGACAACAAGCAATAGTGGTCTTTGCCGCCTATCGTTTTGTTGGCGCTCACCCCATACATGTCGACGCACGGACCATGTCGACCACCGTCCATTGCCTCCCACCAGCGCTGACCCATCCGACTGCCACCTCTGCTGGGCGCGGGGTAGTCGTGCGAGCTTGTATCCTCCTCCTGGCACAGGAGATTACGTGGCATAGTTAGTATAGTTAGTACCGGTACCTAGTTCTATACTACTAGTACTTCAGCCGAGGACCACCCGTCAAGCGTGTTGTTGGTATTATGTTGGTGTTATGTTGTTGTTGTGCGGGCATGCATCAAAACAATCGTTCCTAGGTAGTAATACTAGCGGTATATCTTATATCCAATAATACGACTACGAGTACTATCTAGTTGTTATGCAATACTGGCATTTGAGAGGTGCAGGTAGTTTCCGCCAACGTTAGCAAGACCCCATTAAACATTACTGGTAAAACAATCGTTGCCATTGGTGACAAGAAGCCAACGACGAAAAGAGAGGTACGGCATCGTTTGTAACTTGCTTGTGCTCATAAAAGCAACATTGCTCGTGCTGCTGTTCTTATACTACCATCAAGTTCCCTTTTCACCATGTTGTTCTTCTTGTTGAGAAACCAAATCAGCACCGTTCTCGCATTAATTGTCGCTCTGGCTTACCAGTTTGCTGCACCATGTCATGGTATCAGTATGTCAGGTCAGCCCAGAGTTAGGGCTGTTCGTAATCAACGCAAGCTCAAATCGGCAAAAACTGGGGCACCACCAGGAGCAACAGCCAGTCCAACCATTTCCCCTACTAGTGGTGGTGTAAGTGAGTACCCGCTTCTTACCAATCAGGAAGCTTACGATCTATTTGATTTCAAACACGCCGAGACATTCTGGGATATCGTTAGTACCAATGCAACCGACGTTACCAAGTTCCTTGATTCCAAAGGAAACGCCAAAGGTATCATGGCCAAGAAGGTTCTCAAGAAGCTAAAGAACCTCATCCCTGAGGACATTCTCGCTTTTCCAACAACCATGCTTGGTGGTGCAGTGGGACAAGTAAACTGCACAACTTAAAGCCCAAGCCGAAAAGTATAGACTTCACATACTATTGGTCCCGGAATTGATTAAAGAAATGGATGCTCTAGTTTGACGTAGCTTTGGTCGCTCACCTTGATCACTTCGTCGACACAATCAAAGTCTTCCCCCAGTTCATCGGCCGCCAGATCCTGCAGAATCAAAAGGATTGTTGTCATTCCCAACGGACCATTCGTGGTATTGGCTCTCCCAAGTAGACTCCTAATTACTTTGCCTACGTTGGCACGTCCCGTTTGGTCCAGATGCGTCAAAGGTTCATCCAATACCAACAAGGAAGGCGAGAGTAATCCTCGCCTGGCCACCAATTCGCCAAAGCCGAAAGCCAAGGCAAGTGAGCAACGCCGCCATTGGCCTCCCGATAGCGACGACAACGGCCTCTGCTTAAACTCGCCATCTGCACCACAAACAAATGCTGAAATCGATATGCGATCACCATCGGCCAACTCCAAACGAAGTCTCTGGCACCCGTCACTCAGCGCGTCCAAATACGATTGCGTCAAACTGTTCAACATATCCACTGCGTTGCGTAGAAGGAATGCTTGAATACCCCGTTGTCCGAATCTCTCGGACAATTCAGACATGGTCCGTGCTAGTTGTTTGGCTTGTCGTTCTTGCTTTTGGAGTTCATCCAAACTGGCCATCATGCTCTTCCATTCAGCTTCCAGTTCATCATGAGATCGTTTCGAAAATTCCAACGCAGCACGTTTCGTTTCCAAGGAAGGATTCTCTTTTGTTTCCAACATTTGAGACTTGGCAAGAGCGGCTAGTTGATCCGATAGGGCCATCTTTTCCTGACTTTTGGCTTGAATAGCAGCTGTATTTTCACCAATACGCATGTCCCAGGAAGCTGTGGTATTCGAAAAGCTGCTCTCTGCTAGAGACAATGCCTCAGCAGCATCCTTGAACTCTTGTCGAACGTTGGCCAAATCCAAACCTACTTCCTCTAGTGCTGAGGAAGTGGAATTGCGTTCTTGTAGAGCCCTTTGAAACTCTAGGAACATTTGACGGTGTACCCTTTGATGGGCTTGGTCTGATTCGTCAGAACTGATAGGCTGATGACAAGTGGGACAGGTGGGGGGAACCACTATGGATGTATCTTCACCAACCGTTGTATTCCACTTTTCTTCTATCTGTTGGACATAATCCTTGGCAGAGTCAGCTCGAATAGACACTTCAAACGATAGTTTCTCTTTTTCTCTTATGCGTTCTCTGGCCTCATCGTGGTTGAGCATCGCCTTGTCTAACTGTGTCTTCAAAGGTCCAAGGTCGTTGGTACGTTGCAGGATAAGCTCTTGACGCCGTCTCGCTAGTGAGGCGCATTCCTCGGAAACCTTGTTTGCAAGTGTCTGGACGCGATCCATGTCATTCGTTATGATATCGCGTTGTGAAGTGCCTGTCTGGTTTCCAAACTGAGCCTCTACCTGGGCCATTTCCATACTTGCCAAGTCCAAAGCTTTGGCGGCTTCCAACTTCTTGGTTGAGACAACATCCAGATCCTTTGTCCGCAATGATATCATTCCAGAGAATTCAGAAGCTGATTTGGATGCAGCACGCGATTTTGCACGAGATAACGTAGTCGCACCTTGCCAGAGTTTGAGTGGAACAAGTAGGGAGAGAACTTCCTTAAATTGAGTATCTGTTGAGACCAGAAGTTCATTCATATCATGCTGACCATGGAACATTGTTCGTGAAAGGATCTGGGAGTTGATACCTAGTTTTTCCTCTAAGATTGCTTGGGTCTCCTTGATCGATTGCGCCGTGAGATCAACTCCACCAAAGAAAAACAATAGGTTCCCCTTCGACGATGACGATGTTGACTTGCTTCGCCGAATAGCAAAGTTCTCTCCGTTGATGGTCCCCTCCAAAGAAACACGTGCCGTCTAGTAATATTGGGTCGTGAGCCAAAGTCTAAAGGAAGGAGGGATTTTCATACCACACGCATGCGTACCTTCGACTGGTCATGTATCACATCGGCTACCTTGGCATCCTGTACTCGACGGGGGTCAAGGGATCCCGTTAACGCCCAAAGCGTTGCCATGGCTAGTGAAGACTTGCCACTACCATTGCTGAAATTTATGACGTTCAATTTGTCAGACTCTTGATAGTCTCAGCTGTGAATAGGGACAAATGCGACTTACCTGTCAGAACCACCATCTTGATTCGACCCTTTCAACAATACAAGGCCTCTATTTGCGAGGGGATACTTGAAAGATTCACGAAACGGCCCGAAGCCCTCAATGGAAAGGGTCTCCAACACAAGGTCTGTTTTTGTACCAGATGCCTGTTGCTCACCCTCACTTGAATCGCCGAGTTCATTCACAATATCTAGGCCCTTCTCCACAAGGACAGATATCTCTTCAGGGGAAAGACGAGACCGTTCTCCCTCTTCGGTCAGGAACTGTCTCCAAGCACTCTCTGGGGTCAAATCCTCAACCAACAAGTTGTCCATTGTGGGAGACGAATCGCCCATATTGCTTCCACCAGACTGTGCAACCTCACGGATCTCCACTTTTACTCCACTTTTTCGTAACAGCTTGATTTGTGTATCAATGCTGTCTGGAATGACTTCCATGCTACCTTTGGGGATAGATGCCACAATTCTGTCACCTGGTCGGACAAGGGTTGACGCATTATCCAGGGTGGTTCCATCGTTTTCCAACATCAGTGAAAGAAATGAATCCCAAGAGTGCAGCTTAAAGTGACGACGACCAATGTCAATGGGAATATTCTCAACACATTTCCAATTTTCGTCCAAGACAACCAATTTCTTTGCCTGCTGTGCCTCGGAAAGTGAAACCTCGTAGGGAGATCCAACGTACTCAATTTCACCGTTGGTGGTCTTGACCAGATGAGGCTTGTGGAAGTGTCCGGAGTACACCTGAACACCACTCGGAAAAGATGCTGGAGATACACCATTCTGTGAAACTACCAAGTCGTTCATCATTGCACCTGAAACATCCGCATGCACGAAAAATGTGGACACATTCCCTGCCATTGGAGATTGTAGAACAGATTCCAAAGTGGCAGTGTCTCGGATATGAGGAACAAACAGTGCGTTGCGGAACTTGGTGGGAAAGGAAAGAACGAGCGGTCCAGGTACATTCCCCACCCGATATGCATTCTGAATGGGAGTCAGTCCGTGATTGTGGCCTCCCAATGTTACTTGATCGTGGTTTCCAGGAATCATCACCATTGGGACTTTCCAATGACTCAAATGGTCAAGGATTGCATTCAAACAGTCTACTCGCAGCGAACCTCGTAAATGCCAAAAATCTCCGAGAAACAAAACACCAGCGTCCCGTTCAACAGCCAACTCATGCACTCTCTGCAATACTTGGAGACAGGTATCCAAGGTTGCGGGAGAACAGTGCAAGTCTGTAAAAACAACCCAACGAGTAAACTTGGAATGGTGCTGAACTTGTTCCCTCAATTGCTGAGTCTGCAAGTTCTCCGACGTATCGGAATCTAGGAGCATCGCATCCAAATCAACCATAGTAGGTGCAGGCGGAGGGTGGTTCGGTGTTTCTCCCATTTCGGCGTAGATGACTGGGCGGTCTGGTGTAGAGTGAAAGAATTGTTGCGTACTTGTGGATTGAATAGTTTGGGAAGGACTGGGCAAATCGGAAGCGAGAATACCCAAGTTGGAGATACTCTCGCGGATGGGGTTGTTGATTGGTATGGGCCTCGACAACTGACTTCCCCTGCATTTGACTATCTGCTGGTCATCTCCTTCAAGATTAACAGAAAACCACCCAGAGCCTCGATGCTCCTTGACTACTCCATTGACCAATTGGTTTTCAATCAATAGCTGAACAGAATCTCCTGGGGCAAACTTGGCACACAAGGGGTTGGACAAGGATTGGAAGGAACGAATCTGACGTGTAGATAGCCTCGGAGGGAGAAGAAAAGCCAAATGTTGTCCAAATAAAGCACTTTTCACCGTCCCTCTCGCATGAGTAACCCTCATGGCTGCAGCTGCTACTGTTGAAACGACAACCATGGCGACGACCATCCAAAAATACAACCAACGACGGCGTTTCGTGTGCGACGAAAAGGCGAGCACACCCACAGGACAATGAAGCATTCAACGAGCTTCTCTACAAGAATTCATATACACATCTAATGGCTTGTACACCGTAACATATAACTCGATCTGCAAAATGGAATGAACGGTGCATATTGTGCATTGTGCATTGGAATCAAGAAGTAATCGAAGTAGTCATACGACATCGAGCGTGGCAGGCAAGAATCGAGAACCGGAAACATGCCTCCACCATGGGGGGGACTCCCACCGACAACCAGCAGGCTGGAACATGTTGCAGGATGGTTTCTCTACGCATTTGGAAAACGTCATGCACAGTACAACTACAAGGAATAGAGTAGAATAACTCGTACACAATTATTGCCTCGCGCCTTTTCCTGACACCTGGTTTTGCCATGTCAACTTGTTGACAACCAAGCAAGAATCAACAACACCCAGCGAGAGCAACGCACTCGATTCTCCAATAGGCACGGTCTGGTATTTCAATGTCGATCCTTTTGCCACATTCTCTTTCAACAACTCCTACATCAGCGTGTACAAGCAAGAGGATCTTGATGTTCAACGTTCTCTTTGCCAGAACACTCCAGTCAGATGCTCCGAAGGATCTCCCTTTTCGCACAGGAGAGGAAATTCTCGTGCGATCCAGAACTTGTTGTTGGGGGTGGTCGAGGAGTCGTGATTCGTTCTTATCCTGCGTTTTCTGTTGATGGGATAATCAAGGTGTACAAAACCCGAACCCGTGTTCCGGTCCCCTATTTGCAACGGAGAAATAGAATACCGCTAATACCGACCCGGTACAGTTTTACGACGTAGACATGCACAGAATATTGCGTGGGCGATTCTTCTCGAAGGTTCCTAACACAAATGAGGCAATCTGATTGGTGGACGGATGATTGTCGGACCTCGCCGTATTGTGGCGACGACTGTCCCGTGAAGCGATGCGTTGTGTACGTTCGGTATAAATTCTACATAGATTGTTCACCTAGAGCTCCTAATACCTCGTGGCGACACATAGAGGTGAAGGCTGGGTGCACTCTCGCTCAACTCGCCCGCTTGAACCGTTGTCCTTCGCGGTGTGGCCTTCCAACGACATTCGAGTAGGGCTTTTGCGCTTAATGCAACGTCAGTTGTCTTATGGCCACCAATGTCGTTGGACTCCCCTCCCAGGAACCGGGCAGTTAGTCGTACGCAGTAGGCGGCCTCGTAGGTTGGACACGAACGACCGAGCCTCAGAAACGATCCACTTGGTAGGGAACTGTACTTTAACGCTGCGTAGCAACGAGGCCCGGTCGTTGCAAAAACCCAGAAGACCGCCATAAAAAAATCCAACACTTCGTCGAACTGTTGAGTTACGACCAGACACCATGACGATCAAAGTAGAAAGAGAGGCACTGATCACCGCCTTGGGTGCATCACCATCATGGGAGACGTCGCACTGCGAAGCATCTCCGATAGCAGGGTCTGTAGAGGATTGTTACTTCATGGGGTTCCCGTCCAAACCGCAAGGTCTGGACGTTGCTTCTGTACAATTATCAACTTGCTCGGACGAAGACTCGTGTTGCACGAGCTCAACTTCCAGCGACTCCTGCGCTTCCGAAGAGAGGAGGGTACGCTTTGCATCCAGCATCGTTACCGATGAATGGACGCGGCCCTTTACTCCTCGTGAAGAAGTATCGAACTTGTATTACTCTACGGAAGACACAAACAGGTATGTGCCCCGTACGGTTCAGTACTGAGTCTACGTGAGCTGCGTTCCACTCACTTGTTTCTTCGGCTCTTGTTGTATCTTGCTTGTTAGGTTTCGCTGTGAGTACAGACTCGAGCGCAAGGTGCTTAGCGAGCTATCGTTAGACCCTGAAACCTGCCCTGTTGACGACATTTCGCATTTGATTGCTACTACGCCTCTGGGGCAAACCTCCGGACGCCATAGCATCTCACGTGTCGTGGTTTTGCATAACAACCAGCTCGAGACCTTCTGCGACCAAAGTACCCTTGAGAAGGAACAACCTCTCAGTGGGGACTTCTTTGATAACGACAGCTTCTGGAGTGGGTCCCTCACATGGTACTAGCCTAGACTAGGGCCCTCTGTGTGTTGTAACCTTTGGTTCTTTTTGTTTGATGTGTATCCTTTACGGGATCCACTTCAGGAAGCAACTGTCATCAAGCCAGAACGAGTCTTGCGCATTTTACGGATGGGAGGGGATTGGAATGGAAATGGAACGGACTTGGGAGTATGCGGACCTGTATCTATACGATTACAAGACTGGAACACTATGTTTGGCTAGGGGGCGACTGTTTTCTGTACATGGGATCTTTTTAAAGCTACATTGCGACAGGGTGATTGCTTCACCCTGTTCTTCATTCAAGACTAACCACTTTTTCTTCAACTTTTGGGGGGCGGTCAAGTCTTTGTACATTGTACCATAATTTCTAGACTGGGAATTTCATTAACTTTGTCCTTGTGTGTGTAGTTGGTGTGCCTGACTTGGTCATCCAGGGATGTAGTTGCAACAGGTTGATTATTGTTGGCTGAGTTGTGTAGCTATGAAGGGCGAAGGTCCCTTGGCGAGTATTAAGATGTTGGTCCATTGAGCAGAGATGGGGCTCTCCTGGTACTTGTCGCAATCAAATTGCGGCATCATGCTGCAGTAGTATACAAACAACGAGTAACTACTGGATCTTACTACGCGGAAGATGGAATCCGTGTTACGATGATATTCACACCGAAGCGCTGGACGATTCCATCGTGGTCCAAAGGCGCCAACAGTTCTATGTATAAAAGCAGTGTATAGGTAGTAGGAATATGGGTGATGATCGCTCTGCTCTTCCGTCCCATCCGAACCACAATGATCTACGAAAACATGTTGCGTCCAAACGCATTGGGGGGCCTCAAGTGATCCGGGTTGGGCTCTCCAAAGCGGCTGGGTGGCGGACGGCGTCTACCCGTAGGGTCAAACGACATGGGATCCACATCCACTCCGTTGGGGTAAACGGGATCGAATCTTGGTTGCATAGTTCCTGGTCCACCCAATGGCCCAAGACCACCACCGCCGCCTCCTTGGAACATGGGGTGGTTGGGACCCATGTGGTTCCCTCCCATTCGCCCGTCACGGGGAAGGAATCGTGGATCCACCAATCCAGGAGGGGCCAAGTCAGAGCCAAAGTCCCCTCCTACACCAGCGGGACGATGGGCGCCAGGGAACGCTTGAGGAAGCGTCGATGGAACGGTGGATGCCCAGTCGGGCGCTCTTGCGAGTTCAGGAGCCCCGGCCGCGGGAACAGCAATGGGCTCGGGAGGAACCAAATCAGATTTGCGAGGAATTTGGGATGCTGGTTGTTCAAAAGAGGAAGGCTGTTCCATAGTCGTTGTAGTAAGAGTCTCAGCTCCCATGACATCTCCATCGTTGATTGTTCCAAAATCAAACGATTGAAGAAAGGAAGAGAGCAAAACGGGGAGATTTTTGTAGTGGAGTGACGGCGCAACGGCAGACGACGACTTGGAAGCCACAGCCCACGAGCTCATGTTGAGATGATCATCAAGCGCAAAAGTCAAAGACTGCAATGGGGGCTCTTTGTTGTTTACGGGATGGAAGTGGATGGTGACTTGGTCGTTGCCATCTTTTTGAACTGTGAGAAGGAGGGCACCAGTCTCGCGCTTGCGGTACCGCAGTTGCACCTTGTTGGAATCTTCCCATCGAGGTGGCAAAAACTGTGTCTTGGGCAACTCTCGGACAGGCGCAGCAAAAGCTGCATTGGATGCAGGCTCCGGAACTCCGGTGCAAGAGAAACCCAAGAGTTGGGAACGCAAGGAAGCATGAATAGGAAGAAGAATGGCAGCGAGCGGCGACTGTACCAGTGTCTTGTGTTCGGCAATACTATCGATTGCCACTTTGGCTAATCGCTTCCCCAATAGTGTAGGTCCGTCGTCCTTTTCTTCTTTGGACGACGCCGCAACATCCTGCCATTCCATGTCGTCCGACTCCGGGGCACTGGGTCGTGGCGAAACACTGGATGTGTTGGCACCACGATCCACTTTGTCTAGTACTACAACATCCTCCGAAACGCTGGACCCTGCAATCTTGCCTTGAGAAGATGCCACCTTTCCTGCAAATTTCATTTGTAACTTTCGATCCCGTTCGATGCGCTTCTGCTCCTTGTCCAGAGCTTGCAGTGCTACTTGCACAGCCGGATGATCTTGGGGAAGAAGGGGACACTCGCGAATGTACGCTTTCAATGTATCAAAGCCACCATCCTCGTTAGTTCTCATTTTCTTGTTATTGTTGTTGTTGTTGTTGTTTGACATTGCTGAATAGAATAAATCTGGTGCTGTTGTTGTTGGATGTTCTGTACCAATGTTAATGAACTCAGGACGGGTGCTGTGTCGGGAGTCGTGGCGGATGGAGCATCGAATTGACTCGCTCGAATCCATTGGCGAGAAACGACCGACCACAACAATCAAAACAACGACAACCACTTCTCCCCCATTGCTACATGCAAGTATGAGTACTCCTACACCACTACAAGTACGGTCACTTACAAAACACTTTACTCTTCTGCTAGTCACTTTGGTGCTGGTTGTTCCAGTGGTTCACGCCTCACAAGCAGCTCAACTAGAAACTTTGATCGGCATTGTTGGCAAGGACTTTGTGTTGTTGGCTGCCGACTCGAGCATTCGGGAAGGTCTCGCTGTCACTGCCTCCAACATTGACAAAATCGTACCACTATCGGAACCAATTCAATATCCAACCACAGAATCAGGTAAATCTGCAAAGGTGTCTTCGTCAAAGCAACAACAATGCATTCTGGCCGCAGCTGCTGGCGATGCCGCACTGTCGGAACGCCTCTTGGGCCGGCTCCAAGCTGTGGCAGCGATTCAAGAATACCAGGTTGGTGTGGGTCGTGATGTTGCCTTTTTCGATGCGCAAGGAAACCCATTGGATTCTCCCCTCGAACAAGGGATCACGGTCGATGCCATGGCTCACTATGCTCGTTCCGTCCTTTCGGCCAATCGCCCCAACATCCCCGTCTGTTTGCTACTGGCGGGAATGAAAGCATCCGATCTAAATGACACGCCTCCAACGGCATTTTTATACAAGCAATTGCAACAGCAAGTCCGTCAGGCATACCAATACTCGTATCCGGAATCAGCCAACTCGGTACAGCCTCCAACCGAGGCTGCCTCCACTGTGGAATCTTCCGGTGCTCGTGCGGATGGCACGGGTGCATCTTCCCTACAGCCAGCGCTTTACTGGCTAGACGAACTCGGGTCCTTTCAACGCATTCCCTATGGAGTACATGGACTGGGATCTAATTTTTGTCTAAGTATTCTGGATCAGGGCTATCGACCCGACATGACTGTGGACGAAGCGACTGCCCTCTTGCAGGACTGCTTCCAGCAATTGCGAACACGGTTTCTCGTCAATTCTCCTCAGCCTCCTTGCATCAAGTGTGTGGATGCTTGGGGAGTTCGTCTCTTGCCATAGACGGCTAATGCATATCCCTATGTGAGCACCCGATTTCCAATGAATTATGTCTGCACCACCGCAAATGCTCCCAACTCTACCGCGCGCTTGGCCAAGCACAAAAGTGACAACTTGCAAACTTGGGATTGGACCTTTGGATCCAACAGCTTGGAAAGGTCGGAGACTTGACATTGTAGTGTGGGGTCGGATTTGATCCGAGACACAAGGAACATTATTTCATCCGCAATTTCCTCGCGAACGTTGAGTCCCGGTGGTTGATCAGAGGGAATGACGACGCTGCAACGTTCCTGAGGCGTGGCTGCTCGAATGATTGTGTTGTAGGAGATTCTAGAGGCTGCGTCGGGGCCAACAATAGCGAGAGGCAATGATTGGGTGGCTGAAGAGGGAAATCTTGCCTGATGCACTCGGCTCATGCGACGGGTGAACGCTCGGTTGTTGTGTTGGTCGATTCTGGTTTGAAGATTGTTCAACATGCCTTCGGCAGTGATTTGCTGTCGAAGAAGGGCAAAAGCCTTGTCAATGTCGCTTTGAAGAGACGCCGCCGCATTTTCTCCTTGGGTTGGGAGCATGGACAATCGAAAATCAGGAATTTGCATAAGGATGTTTCTAGTGGCGGTCGACATCATGCCAGCCAATGTCCAATCGTGAGTCGCCAGTGCCACTGTGATATGAAAGCTCAGATCGTCACTGCATTGGGCTTCATGTACAAATCCACGAGGCATGTAAAGCACGTCGCCAGGATGTAATGTTGTGTCAACGGTCAATGGCCCATCCAACACGTCGTTGGGAACAAGCATACCGTCTTTGCCAACTTGTTCGTACGGATATGGATGTGGAACGGGAACTTTTTGGTATACACGCCAATTTTTGGATCCGACGAGTTGGAACACCAGGACGTCACGATCGTCGGCATGCGCTGGTACCGTTTGTGAATTGGGTGGAGTCAAGTAGCAGTTGGCGTAAGCATGGGGAAAACTGCGCTGTAAATCTTGACAAAGTGCAGCAATCCAAGGGGACAATAGGTCTGCATGATTGACAACCACAGAACACCCATTCAAATAAGCAGCAAATAAATTCCACCCATACATTTCCTGGACTTGTTCAGGTTGTTGCACCTCTAAATCTCGAAGCACCAATGGAAGCTCCTCCTGAGCTTTTCCTGGGGTAGATTCTCGCTGCTTTTGTTGAGCTTCCTCTAGAATATTTTTGAGGACAAACCATCGCTGCTCCATGATTTCACTAAAAGGAAATTCTTCCATTTTTTCATCGTTCCAGCTCCCGTTGCCTGTGCTCGCTACAATGGAAGGACTCAACTTGGTGCGATACACTTGAGGGATCTTTTGCCATGTGTTGGCAAAGAATTCTTTTGGACTTTTGTCATTGAGGATTGTTTGAAGGACGATGGATTCTTCGTTGGGACTTGCCATGATGATGGTATCGGAACATAGAAATGTTTGGTATCTCAATGGCTCTGCCACAAGACCCAAATCGTCTGCCCGTAGGCCGCTTTCGGTGTCCAGGAAGCCAAAGGGCCAAGACTTTCATCTCTAGTCCTCCAAACACACTCAAATGCAATACAAAAAAGCATTCGGTCATACTGACTCCTTACTACTAGGGAGATAGCTTAACATCTGAGATATTACGCTGTAAACGACCCATGAAGTGCACATCGATCGTAGTTATTCATGTTGTAGAGGGGCGAGAAGCCATCTTCATTCTAGGAACTTGGTGTCTTTTGCAGACGCTCGAATTTTCGTTGACGTTGCTTCTTCTTCCATTCCATTTTCTTTGCCCGTTTCTTAGATACCGTTGCTTCAGAGGACGGGACTTCAACCTCGTCCACCTTGCGTTTGCTTCCCTTCTCTTTCTTTGGCGTAGCCTTCTTCGCAGGCACTGTTGCTTCAACTTTGACTTCGTTGTCTTCGTCCTCGTCTTGTTTATCGAATTGATTAGAGTAAAACTCGAGGCCCTTGGGAAGCTTGGGGCCAGTCCAGGTGGCCTTGGATCGTATTCCACCAGGAACTTTAGATTGCACACGTTCAAAACACGCCACAAAGAAGCCATTAGTACGATCTTCGTCGGGGTGTACCCTCACGAGGGCGTCCGAGGCTTCTTTTGACAAGCCATCACAAGCCAGCCCACGGCGCTTCCATTCTTTCAGGCAGATTGGAGAAACAACTTTCCACTCATCGGTCGATGCCAAAAACCGTTGAACCACCTTTTCGTTTTCTTCCATATACAAACTGCAGGTAGAATAGACCACCCGTTCGATCGAGAAAGCAGAAGTAGCGTGCTGCAAGGCTTGAAGCTGAAATTTGCTAAGGGATCGTACCCGATCGTCGCAATATTCTGGGTCACGGCTAGCCTCTTGATGATTCCCTGTCATTCCACTACCCGAACACGATGGGTCTAGTAGGATGGCGCGGACATTCTTGAATGCAGCATCTTCGGAAGAAGTCTCTAGGAAGTCCTTCTCGTGGCACTGGACTTTAGGACCCACCAATTCATTCATGCGTCGTTTAAGAAGCTCAAAGCGGTTCTTGGATTTGTCGAACGCGTGTACTTTGGCCGTTTTGGGGAGAAGAGAAGCCAAATGGCTCGTTTTATTCCCAGGGGCAGCACAGGCGTCAAGGTATTCAGTACGGGGTCCCATCATTGTCTCAAAGCCATATACTAGACAAAGGGCAGAGAAACAGGAAGACTTGTCCTGTAGGACAACTTCGTTCGACGACACCAGCCCTTGCAATTGCTTCCGAGACTCGGGAGTAGGAGGAAGTACCAAAACATTTGGAACATGACGGTCAACATAAAGCGAGGAGACAAGCTCCTTCAACTCTGGCAAAATGTTGTCCATGGAAGCTTTGATTGTGTTCACCCGAACATATCTGGGAATAGTGAGCCTGGAGGTTGTCTCTGGCGTTGGAACATGAATTTCATCTAGCTTGGCTCGAAGGGTGTCTTCACGCTCGACCAATTGCCGTTTGAGCGCACCGCCACCACGAATCTTTTTATTAGGACCAAGAAGAAGTTCATACAAAAGAACATAGAGGAGACCAACATTCTTGACTGGTAAGTCTGCCAACAAATTCTTCACCAATTGTTCCAGGATTGGTTTGTGTTGCAGGACATGAACGCATTGAGCGTATGCCGTCTTACTGCAGGTAGGTTCCCCTTTCGAATTGTAGGCCACTGACTTGAGTCCCTTCCGTTCTGTTAGGACTTTGTTGAGTAAGTTAGCAGCTGGTGCATATGGAGATGTTGACATGGTTACCAATCAATCTATTGTGAACTGCATCCATCAGGCTTTTCGAATGGTTCTTGGCATCATTGCATCACACGTCACATGCGACGTCCGAAACGTACACAAACAGACGGGCCTTCCCGCTCGTTGTATTAATATGCCTTTTGCCCGCGGGGCCAACGCCTCGGAGCTAGGCGGGCGTGCCATGCGCGACCTTGAAAACCTGAATCGCCAACCGACCATCGCAAACAGAGTTGCTTCGCGGAAAATCGATTTGCGATCTAGCGAGAGGTGCATTCAGGAGGTGATCCCTCTTCTCCGAGATCGTGCCAATCAAGGCGGTGACCCTTTGTGTGAAAGTTCAATACAGAGATAAGGAGGATGGGAACTTCCAGCTCCAGGCCGTTGGCAATGATTGCCGTTGCAAAGCAGCTCCAGCTTCAACGGTTCCAAATTGTAGTGCTCAAGGATAGCTTGGAGGCTTTCGCTGATTCGTCAGGTTTTGTGAACCGAGAAGCTTTCGACATTGCTTTGGTCAGGGCCAAGATAACTGAAAGTTTTGCAGTGGAAATTTTTGATCTTCTCTTCACCATGTGGGATCACCATGCAACCCAGATGATCCCAGCTCGCCCGTTTGCATCAGGTATTGCACCCTTGGCCTGTTTTGGTGATGACATTGCTTCGGTCCTCAAGTTCTGTTTAATGATTAGTGACAGTTCCAAGTCGCACAAGATAGGATCAAAGGAACTGCACGATTTGCTAATTCGTAAGTTTCCGCGAGTTCGTATGGTTGCACCATTCGACTTCGATTTTCGATGCTGACACTGTTTTCTGCTGCAGACATTGATAATACGGCAACTTACTTCGGCGATGCACAATTGGAACCAGGAGATATTGACAATGTAGTAGAAGCTGTATTTGACGGGTCAAGACATCGCATTTCTCATGAACTCTGCATTCGGAAGTTGATGGCAAATGCATATATCAAAAGGTTTGTGTCGGGAAAGACACGTACCCGAGTACAATTCAAATCCGAATTGGAAGTTGTCACCGAATTCTTCGACCCGGAAGTTCCAAGCGAACTTAGCGCTCGGGGCTGGACATCTCCACTTGTAGAGTTTGAAGTACCAACCTTGAGGCTTTCTCGAGATGAAGAATCGACAGATGATAAAAGTTCGTTGACGGATAGCTTCGCTTCACCCGCACACTTTCGAAGGAATGGATCGTTGTTGGACTCGTGGGACGAAGACGTAGAATCAGTGGAAGAAGAAGAAGAAGTTGAGACGAAACGACACGTTGATCCTCCATCATCCGTTTCTCGGCAGCGAAAGAGCTTTTGGGAGGGGGTACGCGGGCTGGATCCACCTTCATTCATGCGAGCAATGTAGAAACGAGACTTTACTGTATTATAATAGCCACACCATTTCGCTTCGTGTACATAACAAGTCTATAGAAACAAGAGGAACCAACGATGGCCCCAGGTGCAATTCTGAAACACAGCTAGCTACCACAAGAGATAATGCTCACGTGGCACTTCATATTCTGTCCGACGGTTGTTGTACCGAATTGTGGCTAGGCCGTTGGGCATCAGCGAAAGAACCTTTCCCTCCATCCAAGATCCTTGGTGTCTATAGTTGGCCAGTACAGTGGAACCAACCGTTGGAGGAATTGACTTTGCCACCGAATGCTTTGGTACAGTCATTACCGGAGGGAAAATCTCTCCATCATATCCGTACATAGCCAATTGAACCATTTCATTGTCAACACTGAGAACTGTCGCCTGGAACACATCAGTTCCTGGGGAGTCGTCAAAAGTATGGAAATATACCACCTCCTGTCCAACTACAAAATCATCTTGCCCCGATGGAATACTGGAATGTCGAGTTTTCCAGCCAGTGCTTCCAACTTGAGGTGCTACGCCCAAAGAAAATAGATTTGCTCTCTTGCCGGCTCTTGCCTTGGTCGGTTTCTTCTTCGCTGGCACTGTACCTCGGTGGAAAAGTTGGATCTCAAGGTCACGTAGCTGGGTCAACAATACTCGAGACATAGGACGTAGCCGGTAGAACCCGAACCGCATTTCCCCCACCATAAAGTCAAGTGAACGTTTCAAGTCGTACATTGGACCGTCACAGCCGACAAGGAGAGCTTGTTGCGTAGCATCTGAAGCTTCTTCAGGTGTCATTTCCAACCAGTTGCCGGTACGGTAATCTTGTTGCAAAAGACGGCCTCCTTTGGCAAAAATCGACTCGGTAGCCTTTTCCGACAATGAACGCAAAAATGACGACGACATACCCTTGTTGTACGATCGGAATGAAGCCCCACCAAACCACTCCACATTGTCCAAAAACTCAGAATTTCCAGGGTGGAATTCCAGCCACCGATTGTAGGCCCCAATGGTTGTGGCATCAAGCCGTGCACCAATTAGAATATCTTGGCGGTTTACAACAGTGACGGGGCCACTGGAGACTGATGGGTCAGTTGACCATGTCTTGGATACTGGAGGAAATGGCCTCATCAAGTGTCGCCCCGACGTGATGCTTTGGGCCCAAGGGGTGTGCGAGACGAATGTGACAACGCCAGTTGCCACAAGTATAATAATGCCGTGTGTTAGGAGAAGCACTTTGGATCCATTCCAAAATGATCTGGCTACCGAGTAACGTGAAGCCCGTAGAGACTCGAGGAACGTGGATACAAAGAAAAGTGCCAAAACAGCAACATTGACATACAAGGAGAACTCCAAGATGTTTCGGATAGTCTCTCGGATATAGTTCTCCCATGAATAGTCATCTTCCAGATCAATGGGGCCATCCAAGAACTCTGGAAACCCAAATTCGCCTAGAGCAGCGACAAACCTGATCACATCCGCTGGTTCGCATCCATTTTGTGCATTTGCAATTCGCATGGCTGCAGATGTTACCAAATCATATCCCCATCCCTGAATGGCTGGCCTCCAAACATGCATGCAAGTAAGAATGTTCCACGGCCAAGACATGAATTTGGCAGCGTCTGCCAAATCCTTCCATGTATTACCCCTGAAACGTGGAGTGCACAATATGAGCGTTGTCAAGGAACAGCTACGATACTGCTTGCGCACTCGTTCATACATACCACATGTTCCATTTCAAATGGAAGTAAGTTCCACGGGAAAGCTGACGAGTGTCATTCGGGCGAGCCAAGAAACTAACAATAAAAACAATGCGATCCAAAGCATTTGGGTCGGTGTGTTTGGTTCCACGATGCCAAACCTGTTGGTTCAACAAGGCGGCACTACCTGCTGGCCAATGGCCATCACCGGATACTTCGTGCATACCAATTTTGACAGATTCACACATTTCATAAAGATCCATTTGACCACAGTAGTGAGTTCCAGGACAAAGATCGGTAGCACCCATGGGACCAGTGGTATTTTGGAGGGGCATAAAGAGAGAGTAGGAATGGGAGTAGGTTCGCCCAAACATGACACCATTGCCGTCGGGTTTCACATCGGGATGCCATTCCTGATGGTGTGCTCCATAGGCAGAAGTGATGGCTGTCAGCTCGGTCAAGGCGGGGTTCTCTCCAATCAAACCCTCCAATAGGGCCTTCAATTGAACGTTTCCATTGATTTCTTTGAGAGCCTGAATGACAGCTGGATGTTCGGTTGCCTCAATTCCAAAACTAACACGCTGAAAATCTTGAGACATGGGATACTGTGCCGCTGTACCCTCGACCACTCTGTTTTTGTTGTCGACAAATCTCCTCAATTCGGTAACCGTCTCGGGCGACAACAAGTTGGGAAAGAGGACGGCTCCATGTGTCATCATTTGGTCGACGCCGTGATTTTTGGAATCAGGTCCAATATAGAGATGGCTGGCATCTTTCTTTTCGGCAGTGACATCCACTACACTGCATGGTCTTTCATAGTACGTGAATTCTTCGAGTAGATCCTCGTCGGTTCGACGAGCACGTTGCACCATGGGCACAAAGTAATCATCGTGGAAGGATTGGAGACAGTAACTTGCAGCCAGAAACACAAAAAGGAGGGCCACAACGAGATGTGTACCAAAAGTAATCATCAATTGAGCCCATGTTCTGGGACTATGACGACTTGGCGTTTTGGAAACATTGGGTTGCGCGGCAAGGGGCTTGTCCACGGATGGAATCTCCATTGGCGTTGGGTTGTCGTCCTTTTTCTCTTCTTGTATGCTGTAGTCGTCCAGCCTTGCCATTTTATTGTTGCATATACACTCGGCACCACAAGTATTTGCCACTTCCTCGCTGCTGTATCTTCTTGTTACTTCACAATCTTTGCAACAATGATCTTCCTGTCCACAATGATAATGGAAAAATCGCAGAGGCTCGCGTCGTCGTTGCACATAAACACCAATCCGAAGGAATCTTGGACACCAAACGCATGAAATCCGAACCTGGTACAACAACTACGGCTTTCAGTCATTCAGAGTAGTCGACTCCCACTATGCTCCATAATATAAGAAGGCACATGCCACATGGCCAACGGATGGTGGATAATACTAGTAGTGTATAGTGGATTCTGGATACTGGATAATACAACCAATCCATCCACAAACTAAAAAGGAGACTAGCAAAAGCAATAGTACGAGTACTTTAGGTTTGTTGGACTTGGACTTACGAAAATTGCCGTATTTCTGACACCTCATGCCCATAGTTGTCTAGCGATAGTCCTAGTCTTCTCTACTACCAGTTTTCGCATCGGTAAGAAGTAATGCTCCATTGTCAGGAAACCGAGGCAACGGATCAACGACGTGTACTGTGCTCGCATCGTCCGGGTTTTTCTTGCGTTTCTAGCTGCACTCTACCTTGCAAGGTGCCTCCAGCGTTTCTTTCCACGATATTCCACAAGAACAGCATACTTCAGTACATACGCATGTATGAAAGGTATGTGTCAAGCGTAGGACACTCTGGGACAGCAACGACGCCATTGTGCTACGACGAGTACTCGTACTCTCAGCCCCTGAGTCTGGTTGCAATGTACGCAACTACTCCTTCCTCAGGCAACAATAACAACAACAATTACGAAGACAACGACAGAAGAAACGAAAGCAACAACCACAATCCTTCCAGTTTCCGAAGTTCCGCTGGAAGAAGTTCGAATTACTATCCCAACCCTTCCTCGCTCGATTCCCCGTCCAACCGATCCATTCCTCCAACTGCTGCGACTTCCGCTGCTGCTCCAACTACCACAATGGATCACCATCATCCCACAAACAACTACGCACAGTCACAACCTGCACAGCATGGCTTGCCACATCCAAAACCAGGAATTCCCTTGCCTCCCACGACACAGCCACAAGAACCTACCATTCCACCCACGCGGCTGGGCCGGCGGATATTGGAACTCACCAGCAAACGAACACGAACCCCCGATTTTGTGCAAGGGCATGTCGTACAACCTCATGAAGTTCTCGATACACCTTCTTTTATTGCGAGATGTCCTACCTGTTCAACGACTCTAGCGTTTGATGAAGCCGCCGTCGTCCTACGGTGTTCCAACTGCCAGGCGGTGCATTTGGTGGCGGTGTGTGATATTGTGGAGCGACGCAAAAAGTAAACAATCAGTATTTTTCAACTTCAACACTTTGGGTGTTTGGTTGTGTCGTTCAACAAGGCTCTGCATCGGTCTTTGCGTTTTGTCTTGCAGTGTCACTCATCACTCTCCGTAGTGTACCGCGTCCCCGCTTTCGGAGAAGTAGTGGGCACCACACGAGAAGAGCCGTTTTCAACCAGAAACTCTGTGAGGGGGTTCCTTGTTGATACTACAGCTACTACATGTTGTTGTATTGTGTCATCCTCCAACAGCACACTACACCCCAGAATCAATATCGCCATGCCCTGTCTCGCATCCAATAGCATGTTGTAATGTCAAAGAATATGTCAACCGTTGCCACATTGCCGCTTGTCTTGCGTATTCAATAGTTATACGGAAGAAGAAAGTACCATGATTGTAATAGATGCGTCTATGATGATATAGCTATGATGATTAACTTGCTCCACCAAACAAGGCTGCTCAAGCGGCTGGACTCGCCTCCACGGCAGGTGCCAACAACCAAGCAATGTTGGAATACACTCCCATCCGATGCTTACCACGAAGTAGGATACAATCCTCTCCTTGCCGACAGGTGGGATCATAGGATGAAAAGGAATATACCAAGGCATCCGACAAATGCTGTATGTACTGGGCGGCCGTGGCTCCATCGCCATTTTCAAAGTGCCAAACCGCCACATTGTTGAGAATGGCCAAACCCAACGTATTCAATTCATATCCTTCCAACAATGCCATGGCCAGCTGGTAGAGATGAATGGCTTGTGTGGAGAGCCGATCTTTGCGATGATGCAATACAGCGAGATTGAATAGTATGGTGGCACTGTCCTGTTGGACGGCTAGGAAGGTTGAAAGCGGAGATGTTGGCTGATGATGAATGGCAAAGGGACTATCAAACAAGTAGGGACTTTGCCAATCGCTGTTGCTCGTCGTTGTTGTACCAGGAACCATGGAGGATGTTGCTGTCCTCGTAGTAGCTATGGTCCTGGTACTATCGCGAGACCTACCAGTGGTGTTTGTATGTTCAGGGCCCACTGGTTGTGTAAGTAATGTGGAGAGATTTTGACAGTGTTCCTGAGCTTTTTGAATATAAGCTAGACGGACGGGACAGGCGCTTCTCTGAGAAACTCCATCCCGATGTTGTTCCTCTTCCAACATCACCTCCAAAGCGCCTTTGAAAAGATCCCATGCTACATTTTGATGACCAGCTTGAAAGCACTGGACTCCTGCATTGTTGTATTCTATGGCTCGTTGGGACATGCAGTGTCGATTGTTGTTGCTATCAGTATTCTGGTTTTTTTGACAAGGAGAAGAAGAAATCGGATTGGTGGTGGTTGTTGGAGAGGATGTCATTCTTGAGGAAAATAGCCGCCTGACGTTGTTTTACAAGCGAATAATACGATGCTCCTTGCGTTGTATCAAGTGAAAAGCTGTAGTAGTATGTGTGTTTGAAGAAGTGTGCATCACAGTAAAAGCCCGTACTTCTTCTACGTGTGCACTGTACTATACCAGGTAAAGACGGTGGTGGTGCAGTTTTACGGCTTTTAGTTTACGGCTTTTGAATTCTGAAGTAGGATCCGAATTCAAGGTGCTGTGACGTCAACTGGAGCCAGGCGTCTCCATGAATCGTACGAGTCAAAATTGGATTGAAACCGTGGACGAGCACAACCTCCGTTTGGGATCCTTCGAAAAATAACAACATCTCACATCCTTGTGGTCCCCTGTGATTTGTGCTAGAGTTCTGCGTCAGCATCTCTCAATTGCTGGAACACCACTCTGTCGTATCGACGACTAGAAAAATGTCGTTTCGATCGAGCAGTGGTGGAAGCGGAGGTGGAGGCCCGATGACATTGTCGCAAGTGCCAGCGAGTCCGTCCTTCCGAGCCTCTGCTGTCAATGCGGTAGCTGTCATTCCTCTTCTTAGCAGCACTCGCGATGGCCACGACAATCCAAATACCCACTCCAGCCGCTCCTTCCAATTCCTACTGGATGCCTTGAACCGTTACAACACACTCAATGCCAATGCGCAAGACTCCACACCCAACTCATCGGACAGCACACTCCTGGTCGTCCCCAACTCTCTCTTGACGCGTCCCGGGGATTGGAAGTATGAGGATTCCCCTCTCAAAAACTTTCATTGGGGTCATGGATGTCAGCGTATGATCTTCTTCGATGGTCGCCCCTACAATTCACGCATGGCTCACGATCGTTTGATCAACCATGAACTCACGCGCAATTGGATCGATCTTTGTCCCCACCGACGAACGGCAGCTGTCATTGGCGTTCTCAATTTGCGTGATTGTCCAGACGAAGCCTCGCTTCATTTGGCGCAACAAGAGTGGCAACAGTGGGCGCACCGTTACTCTACGCCGCCCTACGAAGTGTCGGCGCATGGGAGGGATTTAGAGCGAGATTTTGTCGTGCAAAAGTTGTTTGTCTTTGACAGTTTCGTCGACTCCAATCCTGTGGATATCAACTCAATTTTGACGGGGGCAAGTTTGGTAGCCTTTCCTCCTGCAAATAACCAAGATATCATGGATAATCACATGAATGTGGTTGTCAATGATTTGGCCGTGGCCATTGTCTTGCAATTGGAGGATCGCATTCGAGAGTCGGACTCGTTCACCAAAGGTTCCGACACCCAGCCGCTTGTATCACAGGTCACCAAAGCTCGCTTTTTTCAGCGTGGAAAATCAGAAGAAGAAGAAGCCCCCAAGGGTTCTGCTAATTTGAGTATCAACAACCTCGCTTCCGTCGTCAGTCCCGATAGCAAGTTGGCAGCTCGTGAAGCCAACAAGAAAAATCAACCCGCTAAACGAGTCTTTGTCAATGCCAAACTTCAGAATGTTCTCATCAAAGGAACTACCAAGGGTTCCAGTACGCAGGCTCAACTGTTGACACCTCTCGATGACGTCTGGGATTTTGCTGAACTCAATCCAAAGGATGCACAAGAAATGATGCGTCGTGAGATTGGTCGTCGCGAAAAGTTTGCGGGAGACTTGTCTCTTCTGGCCGGTTCACCCCTTGATGCCTACGAGCGTTATACCAAGGCTGCTGAGTTGTGCCGTACGACATGTCCAGATCCACTCTGGTACGCAAGTGCCATGGAGGGTTGTGCATCGGCGCACATTGCCATGGCAGAAGCTGGTGGATTCAATGTTGACGACTATTTGGAGCGTTCCTTCCAACTCCCTGATACGATCATGGCCTGCGCGGTACTTCCTGCGGCCGAGAAGTCCACTACCAAGCAAAACATGTCCAGTATTGTAGCAGCCCTGTGTGACGAGGCACTCAATGTCTATTGTCGCCATTCAAAACTGGCCTGCTTCCGAGCGGAACTACTATTGAAACTTTCCTGGTATGGAGCAGAGGTTGAAGACACTCACCTCCGCTGTCAATGGGGAATGGGAGAAGGGTGTTATGGAGGAGATCCACAAAAGGAGAAGAGGCGATGGGAATTGGCCTCTTCCACGCAGCTCAACTTTTTGGAATTGCGAAACAAACACGGAGAAGATGTTATTGCTACGTTGACCTTGCGTCGTGCCATGCAATTCTCGGAATATATGAACCAGGCTGTGGCTGCTGGTGCCTTGGACCCAGTAACTCGGGCGGATGTAGCACTCCGATGTGCGTCCATGTGCTTGAGGGGACTTCGAGTAAGTGAAACAATGTCCCAAAGATCCTGCAACCTCGAGTGATTACTAATTTCTTTGCTTCTTTTTTCTAGCCTTCCTGTCGACCTCCTTCTCAAGAACGAGCTGCTGAAAGAATGACTTTTGCGCGAAAAGCGACTTTTTTTACCATGATTGCTGCGGAAGCAATGTCCGAAGTGGATGGAGATTCTATCGACCAGCGAGCTTTGGCTCTTTGGATCCGTGCTGCCAAGCTACATTCCTCCAAAACTTCAGAGTTAGAAGGAGGAAACTACGCATGGGCAACGCTGCGAGCAGTGGCGTTGCACGCACTGGCGATACAGGATATGGAAGAGACGTCGGAGGATGCGGCTATCGAGTTACTGTCATTGATGGGAAACATATCTCCACCAAAGCGATCGAATGATTCTGGCCTCATGCTTTCTCAGCTAGATGATGAAACAGACATTCAAGGAAATGCAGATGACACTGCTCGCTCAGATGACGTTGCAGATACTGCATCCTACATGGTAGCTGGAGAGTCTGTGGTGTCCGCAGCTAGAACCTACGTCCGAGAAACACGTGCTAAAGTGGCTCAGGCCCAACGGGGTAGCTTTTTCAGCGGAACAAAGGACTCGTCGTTGCTTGCCTATGCGCAGTCCAAGTGGGTAGACGATGATCCCATTCCTACTATCTTGCTTCCGATGGCTGAGTTCTCGGAGATTTCTGAAAGTGTTCTGTCCGTGCGCTCGGTTTGGTCTAATATCAAGTTTGAACAATGTTTTGCGGCGCAAAAGCAAATCATGAAGGAAATTGCAAGCCTTCGCCGCAAGGGTGCTGCTTCTAGTGTGCCATTGTTTGGCCCTGACTCGATCAGCGTTCCACTTCCAATTAGAATCACTTCCATTGCCATTTCCGAAACAGATGCACAATCCCAATTGGAGCAAGTGAAATTGAAGCCAGCTGCAGAGAAGACGGGGGCGATGGCCACGTTCTTCAATCCTTATGCCAACAAGAAGGGTGAAAATGTGGCGACTCTGGTTCCTGAAGAAGAAGAAAGATACATTCTTGTGAAATTTTCGAACAACTTGTCCATTCCCCTCGAAATCCCACGTTGTCAATTGGATTTTAATCTCACGCAAAAACACAGAGTGAAAGCACCCGCTATTTCTTTTGTTATCCCTGGGCACACAGAAAAGTTTGCGGTTCAGTTTCCCTTCATGGTCCTGAAGAAATCCAACCCAACTGATCAAGACATTGAAGAAATTTTCGACATCAAGGGGCTCCACTTGACGTTCCTCTCCCGGACTTTCTTTCTTCCTCTCAGGAGTTCAAATTCTGTAACTCCCACACCTAGCCGGCGCGAAGCCAAGTTGCCCGATCCCGCAGCGTTATACCCAAGGAGGGACTATTCTGACAAAGAAAAAGCTGCGGTACTCAGCGTGTTGTCGCCACAACTCCAAGTTGTTCCTCCCCAACCCAATCTTCGCTTGTCCTTCGAGCTGTCCTCGTCCCCCATTGCGGAAAACACTTCCATTCCATGTCCAATTGCTGACGGAGAGGTTTGCCAGCTGCCAAAACTTCTTTTGTCGAATGATGCTGGACTCAGCGGATTGGGGCTGATCGATGAACTGACCGTTGTGGCTAGCGGTTTGCCGGGTCGTCCTCAAACAACCCTTGTGCATCTACGAGATGAGAATTCCCCCAAAGTAGAGAAGAAACCCGAGACTACCCGAACGACATCCAGGGGGCTTGATGCCACACCGTTGGATCTCACAGCTATTTGTGATGGTTTGGACCTGAAAGCTCTGAACAATCCACAGGGTCCGAAGGGCTCTATCTCGCTAGTCCTTGCTGCTACGTCAGATATGGGAGCCTATCTCAGCAGTTGCACGGTAAAGGTAACTTTCAAGTTTCGAGGCAAGGCACCTTCGACGTCGCTGGAAGTCTGGAGAAAGCGCGTCATTGAGGTCGGTGTACTCCGCATTAAGGGACCTAGAGTGTCTTCCATCACGTTCCGTCCTGACCTAAGCTGGAAAAGTGGATACGCTGACTTGTGCCATGAGAAGAAAATGCACACTTCTGCTTCCGATCCGTCCGAACAGGCAAATAGGAGTGCACGGCAACACGCCTCGGGCGTAACGGAACAAGAGGGATACGTGGCGAGTCGTCTCGGGATGGACCCAGGGGTTCAAGTGTGTGGAGACAAGGTAGTAGTTGTTGTTTCCGTGGCAAACGAGTCTTCCTCTGAAGTTCTGTTGTCTCGCCCCGAAGGGGCGCTCGGTGGTTTCGAGGGACATGCGATTGACACTCTAAACGTTCTACCAGGTGTTAGTGCCAAGATTCCGATTGTTTTACCTAGGCTTGAAAGAGATGCCAGCGTTTGTTCCAAACTCTTTGCCGCCACGAAGTTGAATTGGACAACAAAAGGAAGCTTTTCTCAGGACAGTTCTTCTACAGCCACGGGTGGTACCATGATCCCCGTCAATTGTCGACTTCGCACAGGAACTCTAGTGATTCCCGGAGAATGTCTGCGAACCATTGTTGACAAGAATCCTACCTTCCTCTCTCGTCTGTGCAAGTCACCCTGTTCCATTAATGTCACTCTACCTGGTAGTGACGGCGGTGATTCTGCGGAGTTGCAAGTCGGCAAACCCATGGAAGTGAAGGTCCATCTCACCTTGGCCGAATGGATACCCCAACCGGTTGTGGCAGATTCTAATTTTACTCTGGAGTTCTACTGTGCTCGCAAGGGGTCCAGAGACGCAGGAACAAAAAGTACAAGGGACTATGTCTGGAGTGGTCAGGTTAGAAAAGCTATTGGACCTGAAGGATTTGCAGCGGATGTGAGCCACAGTGCCCGATTGCTCATTTTGAAAGAAGGAAACTATGTCCTATCCGCATGCGTAAGCTTTGGAAGGAAACAGGGACATGAACTCACAAAGGAAGTATGGTGGGCGGAACAAGCCATCCCCGTTCGAGTCCAGGCTGCAACAAAGTGATCTGAATAGTATAGACAAAACGCTGTATTGCTCATTATCTGATTCATTGTTCCAATGTTTCAATCGCCGATTGGAACTCTGCCTGTCGAGTTTCGATTGCGGCCCTCAGTACCGTTGCTAGTTCTAGAACATTGGGTGGCAACCCTTCCATTTCTAGGACGGTCTCGTGCAATTTGACAATTGCCTCAACTTGTATTTGCACTTGCTCTTTCAATTGATCAGCAGTATCAATGATGGGAGGATACATGACACTTCCCATATCCGTAATTCCTTCCCCAACACTTCGTGCAAAACCATGGATCTGCATGATCCAGTCAAGGAACTTTACGTCGCTGGTTTCGGTGTATTTGTCACCTAGTGCTTCACACCCTTCTAATGAAAGCTTGAGTGTACCCCGTGAGCACTTGAGAAGGCCCATGCAGGCCTTGGCAACGGGAAGGTCACTGTCAGAATATTGATCATCCGTTCCAAAGAGATCATCCATTTCATTTGGGTCGTCCATCTCAATGGGTCCTTGGTCCACCATTTCTTGAAACTCCTCCATTGTATCATTGGTCTCCCTGGTCCAAGTAAACAACTCTCGTCGAATTGCATTTCGGTTTCCTTGTGGCACGGTTCGATTCAAAATCTTGTCGCAGGCATCCCAAACAGCACCCGTCTTTTGGGCACCAATGTTCTTGTCCAAAGCCGTATGGTCATCAAATGCCTCAGCCAAATGAATAACATTGACAATTACTCCCAAAGCAGCTCGTTGAACAGATCTTCGAACGGCATAGGAACATCCAGTGGCATCTTGGATCAAAGAGTAGGCGGCAGCTCCAAGAATTTCACATCCACCCAACAAGTCTGCACCCAACTTTTTCTGCTCTTCTTCATCAATCTTTCCAATAAGAGTATATTTGGTAGCTGTTCCGTGTACTAGTTGGGATCCTTCTGTCAGGAGCTCGTAGGCCTTGGACACATCATCGGGGATTTGACGATAATGTGACAAATGAGGAGGGTTTCGACTGACTTGTTCGTCGTTGGTCAACATCTCCTTGAGTTTCGTCAGAGCGACGACAACATGATGGTTTGTGGGTCTTCTTTCTTTGGGGAACTCCATGCTGTGGTTGATTTTTCTGTTGCTTTTGGTGAGAAAGGGGCTTGAAAGGATTCTCAAATCACTTGGTTTCTAGGAAGTGTTGTCGCTAGACGTCGTGTTGGTTGGTGCTCGGCATATGGATTATCGGTCGCCAGACAGACTAGGTTCGGGTCTCATGATTCAACCCGGATCTAGAGTTTCCGGATGGACCGTCGTAGCCTTCTCTTCGTACGATGATGATGTAGGCGATCTTTCTTGAAGTCGTCACAAACGTCACGGTGGTCCATCCAGAATCCGAAGCTGAGCCCCTCCTCTCCTTCTTGTCATTTTTCTACTTGGCGACTCCGCAAACCTCTCTTTGTACTTTTTTGCACCTTTTCGTGGTCAATCACAACCGTTTCTACTACATTCAACATGGGATCTGACGATGATTACTCCAGTATGTATTCCTTTGGTTTGGAGGGGTCGACGTGATGGACGACCGACGGGTGCATCTGGTCACGTTGGTTTCTCCTATGGTTTTGAATCCCATTCTCACAAAAGCTTTTCCTCTTTCTCTTTTCGTTTTCCTCGTGCATCTTTGCCTTGCAGCTGGCCATGACATGAAGTCTATCGCCATCAATATTGCCACCACTTTGGTATTTTTGGTTCCTTTTGTTGCCTACTTCAACAACCCCATTCTCGTCAAGTTCTGTCTTGTGGCAGTTGTAGGTTTGAGCATTGCCTACGTTGTTCCCCCCGTGGGATACCGAAAACCCCACCCATATTCGGATGATCCAAATAATCTCCCATATCCCCGAAAGACCAAATAAATGAAATGGGTAATTGGAAGTGGATGGACACTGGGTTGGACAATGACGGACTGTGCTAGTAATACATATTGTTTTTCACGAGAGATGGGAGGGTGGAAAGCATCCCGAGGACTTGTTTCATGAACCCTGGAGCTGATTGGAAGGGGAGTGGCTCCTGATGCTGGAGGGTAAATGGTCCTGAATACATGGACTTTCAATAAAATGAGAAAAAAGAAAGAAAACTCAACCTTGTCGTAGCAAATCTGTAGGAATCGATGCGAAGAAGAGTCAGCCTGCGAATGTAGAACGGCTTCTCTGGTAGAGTAGTTCAGCATCCAGCAATTTGTCTACGCTTGGATTGACCTCTTGCATAAATAGATAGTTAGTCAACCATTCTTTCGACCGACTACATCATGGTCGTCAATGGGATCTTTTTGCGTCTGCCATTCCCCCTCGTTGGTGGAAGGATCCCCGCCTGACCCACCTGTCGCACCACATGTCATATGCGACATATTTCTGAGCATTCGACTCCGTCGACCACAATTTCCCAACAAAATCGTTGATCATTGCTTGTTCGTTTGCACATCTCGCTGATGATACCAAGCTCGCAAGGAGGAATAGGAATACACGTTTGTGTTGTATTCGTTGAGAATCCCTGTGCGATTTTTCGATTGAAGAATCTCAGGAGTTTTCTGTAGAGTTACAATGCTGAAATTAAACTTCTTGGGCAATTGGGCTGGAGAAGAGGATCCACACCCAACACTTCAAACTCCTCCACGGCGTTTCATTGCAGAACGTGTCAACGGTGATTCTTCAGAGGAAGAGGACGATGATGAAACAGCTCGTCGCTTGTTGATGCAGTTTCCTGCCTATGGGACTCGTAGTCAGGCGCAGTCGAACAATCAGACGGCGGACTGGTTGTTGGGAGGAACATCCAACATCCCTAGTCAACAACAGCTTTTGCTCCAACAAGAACAGAAACAGCAAGAAAGACAAGCCGAAGAGGAGAACTTGATAGACGAGAAAGTGAGTCGTCCTAGCACTGACGCACCGAAGGTTACACTAGTTAATCCTGATTGGGACAAGGACGAGCAACAATTGTGGCATTCAAAGGTGACCCCGTCTCCCAAAGCCAAGGTGGATGCTGTCGTCAAGGCAACCAACAGCCAAGAAAGTAGTCCGGAGCGAAAGCCTTTGACAGACTCGGCCAAAATCTGGTTGACAGCATATTACTACCATACGGGGGTAACGCCCAACATTGAAATGACACGTCGCGATCCCATGTTTGAGAGGCATCAGCCTAACCGCCTCGGCACCAGCATTCCACAGGAACCCAAAAACAAGGATCCTATTTTGCCACAAGTGAATATGCTGGATGATAATCGTTTGTTCCCACGGCCTCGAGCACCGTCCATGTCGGTCAGTGGAATTGATGGCGAGCATATTCCAGAGATTGAGGATCGTCAGCACTGGATGCCAGATCGACTTTGCAAGCATTGTTACGCTTGTGATTCTCCATTCAATGTGTTTCGAAGGCGACATCACTGCCGTATCTGTGGACAAGTATTCTGTAATTCCTGTTCTGGATATTTTGTTCCCGCTGTTCAACACCAACAGCATTCTGGAGGACAAACACCGCAATCGGCCAACAAGACCATTTTGCGGGCGTGTAAGATGTGCTACGATCAAGTCACAGAGAGGCAACAGCTATTGGAAGAAGAAGAAGAAGATGCAGGTCGCAAGAAGCGCAAAAAAGAAGAGACGGGAGTACCTCCACCTCAACCGGTGTTGGCCCATCCACCAACACAGCCTTCGCCGCAAGCCGTATCTCCGGCATTGCAAGAACAATTGGAGAGGGGAGATACTGTCCTGCATAATCTCAACAAGAAGCGAACAGAAACCGATTATGTCAAGCGACGTCTTCAAGTCCAGGAGGAAAAACTGGAGCAAGCCGAAAAAGAGCAGGCTTCCATGCTATTGCAGGAGCAGAACCAAAGTGAAAAGATGCAAATGAAACAGGAAGTGGCCAATTCGCAAGGTGTCTTGAGCCCCAAGCGACCAGGATCCCAGTCAACCGCCAGAAATTCGTCTTCTGGGAATCTCACCACTATGAGCAGCGATACAAACAGTTCGCAAACCAACAATTCCACCACGAATTCACGTCTCGAACAAGTAGAAGCAGCGAATCGTCATCTGGGGCTGACTGCCGCGACCCATTTGGAGCAATTGGGAATTTCTCTTTTGGCTAGTGATGCTCCACTCCTGTTCACAGAGTTGACAAAACAAAGCAAAGACCCCAAGGCGTTATATGCCAAGTGGATCTCCACGTTGATGGGTCTGGTTACGCGGTGTTGCGCAACTGTCGATCCCAATGTAAAGGGAGGAGATTTGTTGGACATTCGGCCCTATGTCAAGATCAAAGGTAAGCGGTTGCAGGGGGTATCATTTCATTGATGTCGATTACACCCTCATGTGTACATGTTTCTTCACTGGCAGTCATTCCCGGGGGTACCTACGAGGATTGTGCATATGTGAGTGGAATTCTATTCCGCAAGACTGTGAGCCACAAGAAGATGGCAAAAGAAATACCCAACCCATCGATTATGCTATTGAGTGGAGGAATTGAGTTTACCAGAACGGAAAACAGGATCGCGTCTCTTGAAACTTTGATGGAACAGGAGGGAAAATACATTGAAATCCTAGTCGGAAAGATTCTGAAGCTGAAACCAGATGTTCTTTTCGTTGGCAAAGCTGTTAGCCGCAAGGCCCAGGAACTTCTTCTGAAAGCTAATGTGACCCTAGTGCAACACGTGAAGCCATCACTTTTGAGCCGAATCTCAAGGCAAACAGGGGCTACTATCATTAGCAGTACAGATCACATCATGAATCAGTTTGGGGCTCATGTGCTTGGCAGATGCAATCGATTTCGTATCATTGTTGCCCGAGATAATGAAGGGTGGATTGACGGTGTCGATCTCGTGCGAGAGAAGGGGAAGACACGGCGAAATATCAAGGAGCTTCTTCAGAAGAACGATCTGAGCAATGCAGAGAGACAATCTGTCTTGGCAGCAAACATGCTTGGAGAGAACATTTTGGATGGTTATCAAGCTGTGAAGTCAGGGCTTGCCAAGAGGGGTGTGGCCCAGTCCTATGTTATGTTGGAAGGTTGCCCGAAACATTTGGGTTGTACCGTTGTCTTGCGAGGTGCTAGTCGTGCAGCGCTGAAGCAGGTCAAGATTGTCTTCCGTTTCTTGATCAACACCGCCTATAATCTACGCTTGGAGACATCTTTCTTCAGAGAACGTTGTGCCACCATTCAACCAGAGTATCAGGTAAACCCTGCAAATCTTTTCAGTTCGAGTCTTTGTGTGGACTATGGAACCCCATCAAGTAGCCGCAAGAGCCGGCCGTGGAATGGTGGCCCAAGCAATGAGGGTGCACAGAGGAGTATCTCGGGCCAGATTTCAGCATTCGACCACCAGGCTATTCTCATCAGCTCTGTTTGGATGACTGATAAGACCCAATGTTGTCCAGCTGAGGTGAAAGGTATCTGCTATTATTCCATGCAAGATGTGTCCTTGGGGCAGTTTCTTCGCGACTCTTGCTTCAATTTGTCACTAAAGTGTCAGAATCCTAGCTGCAAGAAGAGCGTATTGGACCACTCACTTTCGTTTGTTCACAACGATGGCCTCGTCAACATCACCGTGGATCACATGGAAGAACCCTTACCTCCTGCTCCGATGGAGGGGTCAAGGAGGTCTGATGTTAACAAGGACGACAACTCAGACGCCGACGAGGTGGATGATCCACCCATTGCCACCTGGACTTACTGCAAGAACTGTTCGAAGGTTGTCACGCCTCTGACATACTTATCCGAGAATACATGGAAGTATTCCTTTGGAAAGTTCTTGGAGTCTTTTTTCTACAACAGGCAACTGGTTGTCAATTCTCCACAGAGTTCTTGCCAATGTTCAACTCAAGCTGCAACAACTTTGTATTTTGGGTGTGGTCGCCTTGCTGCACGGTTTACTCATGAAAGTGTGCTTCCATTCGGTGTTTTTGTCAGGAAGGCTCTCCCAATAGACACGGAGTTCCACAGGACGGAAGCCCTGCGAGAACTGGAACTAATTTCCAGAAATTCCTCTGTGCTTTTTGTCAAATTTGACAAACACATTGAAAAGGTGTCCCGAGAAGCTCGAGCTCTTGGCGGTGCAAACAGGTCAGATCATCTTCAAACTGTACTATCTGAGCTACACAGAATAAGCTCCGAGGTTGACCACGCCGCGAAGACATTGCAAGAGAAGATTGCCTCTGTATCAGAGAAATGTTCAAAGAATGACAACAGCGTTGTCAGTGATGCATTGCTTCGTTTCCCTTGGTATGCTAGGCGCTACCTTTTCATGCTTACCTCAACGTGGAATGAGAAGCTCAGTGCTGCTGGCCAAGCGATAGTAGCAATGAAGAAGCTTGCCTACGAGAGAAGCGACGGTTTGGTTGGCCAGAATGTCCCCGCAATCGTCGGTGATCAAAACCACGACGAACTACAGGAAGGAATGCGTCGACTGCGGCAACTCCATGAAGTGTACTCGCGCTACAACATCGCTGATATCACCACTGTTCTCCCAACTTTTCCTGGAAACAACGTGAAGGCGGACATTGAGTATGATGATGATTTCGAAGACCCTGATGGCAACATCGACTTTGCAGACGGTGTTGACGCCGACGTACTTGCTTCAAGACGGCGCTTCCATCAATCAAATGGGCAACTCGATACTTCGAAAGGTTCTACGAAGTCCTCCAGTGTGCGTAGGAATGAGGATAATCGTAGTGTGAGGGAGATCCCGAACTCTGCGGTGTCCGCCAAGGTGACCCCAGGTGGAGCTGTGAAAAGTGCGCTGACACGATTCTTCAATCGTGGTGGACGTGAGTCCGACCCTTATGTTGTCGATCTCGGTATCTTCAGCGAGGGCAGGCCACGGCTGGAACCCGGTGTAAATGGTATTGTTGTGCCAGTTATTGATGATCAGCTATGCACTGTCATTGCCTACTCTCTTTCGTCAAAAGAATATGCCAGCCAATACCAAAGCTTCGCGAGTGCAGAAGGGGAATTGTCAGAGCCAAAGGTTACCTTGGACCCTCCAGGTGGCGCACCATCACTGGAACAAAACTCTCAACACTCGAAACCTCCAGCGGGAGCATCTATGAATGACAAGCAAGGGATTGAACGCCGAATGCTTGTACGGAATAAGTCTCATATCAAACACACATTCCGGGATTTCGATGAGAAGGGGCAGAATCTATGCAAGTTTGTATGTACAACCTATTGGGCGACACAGTTTCAAGCTGTGCGACAAGCATTCTTGTCGCCACAGGGAACAAAAGGACCGGATGGCTCGATGGCTTACCCCAGTGATCTTGATGTCGAACAGGCCTATATCCAAAGCTTGTCGTCAACATACTCTTGGGCTGCCAGCGGAGGGAAGAGTGGTGCGAGTTTTGCCAGGACGTCGGATGACCGTTTCGTGATCAAGTGTATTTCTAGGACGGAACTCCAAATGTTTTTGGAAAGTGCCCCTGCATACTTCGAGTACTTGAGCAAAGCATTCTTTCATGCTCTGCCAACAGTTCTATGCAAAATTGTAGGCGTGTATCAAATCGGGTATCACAACCGCGTGACCGGGAAGAGAAGCATGGAACAAGTGACGGTAATGCACAACATCTTCTACAACAAGAAGATTTCTAGGATTTTCGACCTGAAGGGATCGCTACGAGGCCGATTCGCGTCTACAATGCAACGGTCTAAGGGGGACAGTCACATCGAAACGCCTACTAATTCAGAAGTATCGTCCCAACGACGAGTTGGGTCCGAGTTAGGCTCCGACGGTCGCTCTCATTCTGAAGTCGACGACAAAGATGACTCTCTTGGAGCTTCCAAGAAGGAATCCGGTACACTACTTGATGGTGACTTCTTGGAGTTCACAGCAGGTCGTCCTATGCCAATGAACGATCGAGCAAAGGCCGTATTCCACATGTCGATATTGAATGACACACTCTTCCTGTCGATTATTAATGTTTTGGATTATTCCATCTTGGTCGGGATTGACGAGGACAGAATGGAACTTGTCGTCGGTATCATCGATTTCATGCGTCAGTATGATATATTGAAACAAATGGAACGTGTTGGTAAGAGTCTTCCGATGGTCGTCGGAAGTGAAGCACCTACTATTATTCAGCCTCCACTCTACAAGGCCCGCTTTACAAACGCAATGGAACGATACTTCATGACAGTGCCAAGCAAGTGGACTGCAATATAGTCGCTGAAGTTCACTCAAAAAGTATGTCTATGTCATCACTTTCAAAAGATATAAACCTAAATACGAGTACACCTACTATCTACCGGACCATGCAGTGCCATCCTGGCTCAATAATACGCAGACAGAGACCAGCATCATCCCAGACGAGTGACATTGATCTGATCCCAACAAATATTGACATACAGCCTTCCTACACATTCATTCCATTAGACGAAATAAGGGGAGTCGATTCTGTAGGGGTATCCTCGACTTCAACATCTTCCTTCTCTGGTGTTTCTTCCGGTTTGGGCTCTTCGACCATGCCGTCATCATCGTCGTCGTCATCTGGTGCAAAGCACGAGGACAAGTATTCTTCTGGGGAGGTTAGGTGGTCATCGGGAATGCGAGACAACACACCAAGTCTGGAGCATGACTCCTCCTGGTCCAAAAGAAGAACTACGACAGTGGCAACGCAGTACCCCAACGTCAAGTTGATTGGTAGCCCCCTGGAAAACAGAACAAATTAGATTTTCTGGTGCGATACAGGAGTCCAACAATGTGGTGTAACTTACAATGAGTCCCAGAAAAAGGCAGCAGAGGCAGCTTGGAAGAGTTCACACAAAATAATGACAAACACTCCTACAACCACCAATGTCCAGGAAGGTTCGAAGTAGTATGCCAATGCAGCTGATGTCAACACAGCATTGTACCCAGCAATTCCAGCATTGAATGTGACAGGAGGCAACTGAATGAGCATGCCCAAGAGGGTTGCCAAGATACTACCCGAAATCATGGCAGCAGTCAAGATGCGACTGAAGAAAACAGCCCCCAATAACATGAAGATTCCACTGGCAACACCTTGGACCAAGTATGTTGTCGAAAGAGCATTCAAAGCAGCAACTCCAACTTGGTACTCACTGCCATCGTCATGAACAATCTCTGAGGTAGAGAGGACAAAGCTTCGATCCCAGAGAATAGTGGCAGTCAAAAAGACAATCATGACAAGATTGTAGGGGATGAGGAGTGGGGGGATGCAAGTCAGCCACACTCGGGTACAGAACAGATACGCCATCAAGATAGCAGGGGGCAAGAGAATGAACGAGAAGAGCATGCTTCCAAACATTCCGTACCAGTGGGTATCAAACTTGAGAAAGACTGCAGTTCCAGCTCCAACTAATACAGCATTGAAGCCAACCATACCCGATTTGAGCTCGGCCAGTGGTACCAAGTCAAAACTGTAAGTGCAGCAGGTCACTGAAAGCACACAGAGAAACGCACAGAGGAATGCTAGCGGTGAACCTAGAAGCATTCCAAACATGATAAATGCACCAGAAACTGGGTTGTTACAGAACAAAACTCGACCAAATGCCCGAAGAATCGCTTCAGACCAAATCATGAAGAATCGTGTGTCATTCTTGCCAAACAACGCGGTGGCCCTACCCATGTATTTGGATTCATGGGTGTGGTGAACTTCTTGTACCTTGTGCACGTGAGGTTCGACATGAGTCTGGTAACTCTTAATGCTAGATTCTTGAACGTTTCTAGCAGTTTCCTGAGTCTTCGTCTTGGCGTTTTCGACGGCAGGAATGAACTTTTCATCGATGACACGCCTGGTACTGGTGGGAAGATCCATAATGAAAGTTTTGGATGCTTCAAAGTTTTGAACAGTCCCTTGCTTGAAGTTCTCTAGACCAGGCTTCACGTGGTCATCCATGAGCGTTTGCGTGTTTTGAGATATTCCCTTGATAGAATCGGATGTGCGTTGTTGCACTCCTTGTACAGCAGCACCAGCCTTGTCTACATATGGCTTGACATGTTCGTCCAAAGCGCCTTGGAACTTTTGCATGTTTTCGTCAAAGCCCTTTTGAATGGGCTGTATGCTCTTGGAAATATTCTGAAGGACTTGCTCGACTGGTCCAGGCTCATTGTTGCTGGACTCATCGTTAGAAGAATCCACTCGAACTTCTGCGACGTCTCCAGGCTCTACATCCGTGACAATCTTGATCTCTGTCTTTAGATCTTTCACATCGTCACTACCAGGAGTTACTTCTATGGACGACATATTATTGGATTTTCTGAGTTGTGATACAGACGGTTAATACGGTATATGAGTACGACAACACTCCGAGTTTGTGCTTGAAACGACTTTGTCGAAACTAATGAAAAAATGCGCATGCTAGCAGCATGTTCTGATTTTAGCATCATGAGCACATGATTACGTCAGCGAGCATCGATTCGAATACAAATCGAATTTATTCGAGTGCGCCGGCATGTCTATATATATATGAATAGTGGATATAGAGTGACAAAGTACTTGAAAGACTAACGTCGTGGACAAAGAGAGAAGGTGATACACGCTGATACTCGTAGTACCTTAAAATTGCTACAGCAATGATCATCTACTTGTACGAGTAGCTAGAACCGCAGTGTCAGCATACTTGGTTATATTTCCTTCCAAGACCCCTATTCTAATACAAGTTACATGGCCCCAGGTCGGGCCAAAGCTATCGAGGTGTGTGAACAGAGCCTTACTTGGTGGTTCCCAAGCATTCACTAGGTCGCATGTCATCGGATACGTAGTTTACATCACAATCTCGCTTTCTTTGTATCCCCGCGACGTCAACCAACGAGTTCACTCCAAAGCGAGCTCCATCGAGCTCTACACCATTTCCAATTCGGCCGTCGCAACTGGCGCCGCAGCATAGTCAACCTGTTGCGATCGACGTCGTCTGGACCCACCACTGGTTGATCTCCTTCGTTGCGAAGAGCCACGATTTTGAAACTGTTGCAACTCCGTCATGATCATAGAGAGCATGATCACTCCCACCAAGACGCCAAAGACAACGAAGCCTCCATCCACTTGTTGCGTCGAATCATAGTATACGTAATCCACTCCCCCACAAAGTAGAAATAATGAATGATCCAACACTAGTTCTGTCGAACTATTTCCAGAGCTCCAATGATCGACATACGATCGGAATATTTCCATGTCATCACAGACGTATTCTTCAAAGTACTCTTGCACGTGGGCTGATGTCATGTTGCCCATGAGGCTGTTCACAAACTGATTTTTCTCATCCAAATTACCAGGGTGATACGGAAGTGTTGCGTTGGCACGTCCAAAGTCCACTTGGGCCCAACCCTCCACATCCATGGTGAACAACACTTGAGGGGATGTTACGTTGCAGCTGTTGTAGTACCATTTCGAAGGTGATATATCTTTCATACCGTTCGTTCGCAGGTTATGTCTAATATCTGTGTAATTCAAACTGGGAATGAGAGATTGGAAGTAATCCTCAAAAACATCATCGACATCAAAAGTAGATCGGATGTCATGATGGCAAATGAATTGGACGTGCACACTGGGCAGTCGAATAGTGGCTTCGTCCGACATGCTTTCTTCGTCTCGCGGTTGCGAAGATTCGGCCATTCTATCGCTTTGTTGCATACTACTGTTTGTATGGTTGACCTGAAAGTAGACTTTCAAACACAGCAGACTACTTCTGAAGCTTGCCCTGAAACTCTTCGCCTGAGACTTCTGAGCTTACAAGGTGGTGGCAAACGCCATGAAAGAAGGCGCAGGAAAGAGGACAAAGATAATCGCAACCGGTACATCTTTGAGACATCGTCTCGACACGCCGAGTCAAGAAGCTATTGTAGTTCCT
>WXVQ01000012.1:75806-114894 GCA_013372465.1 Nitzschia sp. Nitz4 | reverse complement strand
CCTAGCTGGCTAGGTAGTTATTGCCAGGACTACACCACACCGCATAAACAAAGAGGTAGACACAGGAGTGAAAATTGAGTTTTCTTAGTCTATCAACAACTCATCTACTCCAAAGGATACATCATCGGAATCAATGTCCGAGTCCATACAATCCAACTCCATGGAATGATTGGACAAGGCGAGAATAGCATTTTGCTTGAGTTCCTGAGCTGACATTCCGCTCAGTCTCCTGTTCTTGGCTCCCTCGCCAACGTGTCGGCTGAGCAACATGTCCTGACGTGTTGCATCTCCGGGGAAGAAAATTTCCCCAATCAGGTCCCAGCGAATGGGCTCGCCTTCTTCTGTACATTTGTGGAGGTGTGATAGGACAACCTCCAATTCCATCTCGGATAGCTCAAAGAAGCTACGGAAAGTTTCGTTCGTTTCAACTCCACCATCTCCCCATTCGCTGTTGTTGAGAATGTCAACAGTGATGCCTACCAAATCTTGCTCCTCCTGTTTGGAATCGCCATCCTCCAAACAGGCAAATTCGTCGTTGTACCCCAAGGGGAACACAATTCTCTCAATGATATCCCACTGGATATCAGCTCCAGTATCTGCACATACCCTGACGTGTTGAACCACCTCTCCTACATCTTCCAACGTTAACGTTGTCAAGTGTGCCTCCTCTTCATTGGTGGCTTGGAGCAACTGAACCATCACTTCACGGCGAATTCTTAGCTTTTCTGGGCAGAGCTTCGCGCTGTCCTGCTGAAATGTTTCATAAAGGTCCAGCAGGACATCTTGGAAGTCTTCATCCGGCAACAGATCTTCGTCCTCACAATCATAGTCAAACTTTCCGTCTCCCTTGGTGAAGTCAATGTTGCCACCAGGACTAGTAGTCTTCCTTCCTGACGTCAATGCTGGCGAGCTATTCCAAAGCTTGGAAACACTAAAATGCAAACTGTCATTGCGGAGGGCATGAATTGACGAGTTCCCGAACAAACTCAACGAATCCAATGTATGCCTTGATGTAGCAGGCAATGTCACATCCGCCGAGGACGTATCAGGAAAGAACATCGTTTCTACCAAATCCCATCGAATTTCCGAATCTCCGTCGAGGCACAACTCCAAATGCTCCAAGACGAAGTCCAAATCGTGCCGTTGGACATCATATTGAGACAACAATGCTTCCTTGAGATATTCGGCAGCCTCCGTGTCGTCATCCACAATGCTCAGCAAAAAACACTTGAGCTGAAAGAACCTATGGAACTGTGATCTTCCAGCGTTGCTGATAGAGTCTTTAGCGGATGATAGATTCTCGATACTAGGTCTGGCTAGACCCTTCAACTCTGAAACAACCGCTACATGGGACAAGAATCCCTTCAGATCCGTCTTGGGATGTCCAGACGAAGTAGAAAGATAGGCAGGTACCTTGTCATACTTTTTCCTTTGCTTCGACTTGGCTTTTTTCATTGGATGCTTCATGTGATCAACTTCAACCGAGGCATGCGACTGACAAAGTGTAGTATCTTCGTCGGGTGTTGGTACTTCTGGCTCCGGCACTCTGGGTGTCGAGGAGCATGGTTGCTCCAATTCATCAGCGCGCTTGTGAATGGCAGTATTGGCAGAGAGTTCTGTGGTAGTACCAGACTGATCAGGCTCATCCAACAAAATACAGAGCACATCTTGGAGAATAGTCTCATCTCTGTTGTGCGAGCGTCTGTTGTGCGTGGAGCTTTTGTTGGGGTCTCGGCTCCTGGACTTACTCCGACTCTTTCGAGTCTTGGATTCCTTCTTGTCACCATGGGTTGACTTCTTTTCCAAAGAATCCGAGATACCTTGAAGCTCTTTCTTGGCATTTCGCCTTCGCTCCTCTCTTGTCTTCCTCGACTTGGTGGACTTTGTAGATTTTGTAGACTTAGTGGACTTCGTCGATTTTGTGGATTTTGTAGACTTGGTTGATTTGGTAGATCGTGTAGACTTGATAGATCGGGTTGAATGCCTGCTGGATCCAAGACTGTTCTTGGATTTGGAAGATTTCTTACTGGTTTTCTTGGATTCCTTCTTGAGAGGCTCGTCACCACTATCAGTAGAAGGCGATGGCAATGGGGCCTCAGGCTCTGCCATACTGATATTATCAGCAGTGACATTGTCAGAGGTGGGATTGGATTCCTTCTTGAGAGGCTCGTTACCAATGTCAGTAGAAGGCGATGGCAATGGGGCCTCAGGCTCTGCCATACTGATATTATCAGCAGTGACATTGTCAGAGCTGAGAATTTCAGAAACGACAATTTCAGATGTGACAATGTCGGTGGGAATGTCCGTAGGAATAGCTGCCTCCGTGGAAGATGGAACATCAGTGGAATCGTCCACTTGCTCGGGAATTTCAGCCGGTATGTGCAAAGTAGGAATACATAATGTTGTTGGCGGGTGATCATGGTTGGATGATTCTCGCTTTTTGGTAGACTTCTTCTTGGTTCGTTTGTGATGAGATCGATGGGGAGATTTGGGTGGCTCATCTTGGCAGGACTTGGGTTCACCACGACCGGAAGCTTTGGCAGCGTGATGGTCCGTTGCTCGGCGAATCAAACTATCCTTCCATCTGTTTACCGGTGCTGCAAAAGGCTCACGCTCATCTTCCAAGAATCGGCTCAAGCTGGCATGGACCGAGCTACGGTTCTGTTGAGAAGTTTCTATCATTCCCTCTCGGACGATGCGATGACGGGAAAGCTTAGGGGGAGCTGGAAGATTCTTTGCTCCTCTACTTACGAGCAAGGAACGTATTGTCGTTGGTTTTCTTGATCTTGGTGAAGATTTGAAGGATTCCATTGGCATGGTTGCCATGGTTGCCATGGTTTCATCTCCCCACTTGGGTGCCATTGTTTCCGGCCGTTTTTGTGGTGAGCCTCGTGGTGTCGCCGGAAGTGGCTCGCTGGATTAAACAGTCACCTCGACACGCTTCGACTGGGTCGTTGTTGCCCACTGGACTCAATAGGGTTCACTGTTTACGTACAAAGGCATATTTATTGTGATCGAGCTGTGCAAGGTTAAAAAGTTGCCACCCCAACATATGTCAGCAGAGTAAGAGATGGCATCCCGAAAAACGCTTCCATATAACTTGACTTGTCTAGAGGAGAATTTGCACTGATTAGGCAACCTCTAAGTGCTACAAACAGAACATTCGGAAATCAGAACACGAGCGATGTTGATTGGAGCACAGTACATTCACGGTTGGAGTGCCTTCCGTATAACTAGCATCTTAAAAGGAGGTAAAAGGGAGGCCAAGTTACTCGTAAAACGGGAAGGCAGGTGAAGTCACAGCTACTGTAAATAACTTCGAGTACTTTTCTCCCTCCGCCACGACGCCGCGTTGTTGTCGAGAGGAGCAGAAGTTCCCTGGAATTTGTACGCTGCATGCGGCTTTCACACTACATCAACATCATCTTGTTGTGAACTACGAGTACTTCGTGACTCCCATCATACAACATCATGATCCTTGGATTCCAACCAGTCCAGTCACAAAACAAGTTAGTCACAAGAGGGAAACCATTGAAAGAGCCGAAATCTGCAAATTCCCCGGCTACTTCGGACTGGAGCTGCAGTCTCCAACACAAAATCCACAAGTGTCACGTTAGAAACTTCGATCCAAACTCCAGCATCAGCCAGCATCAACTCGGGATTTGTTGAGATCAATGTAGGGTACCCTAGCTCGTCGTCGTAGGTGACATTGATCTCGATGAAATACCCATCAATGGCTTCTTGCACCTTGGCAAACAGCCCTTGCATCGTGTAATAGTCATAGGGTGATGCATCTCCGGTGGCAACGTCCACAACAGATGTGATTTCGCCATTGGTAACTGTGATTCTCTTGGGATTGACATAGTCCTCGAAGCAAAAGCATGTCACGGCAATGGTGAAGGAATAAATTGGGGTTTCTTGGGAGTCCCAGAGGTCCATCATGGTGTCGAGTGTTTGTTGAATAAATGTATACGGAACAAGGCTGGTCACATGGATTTCTGCCCCACCTTCTACGACAAAGTCCGTAGGATAGCCATACTTTTGGTTGAATGACACTTGGGGCGAGTCAGCAGCTTCAATGGCATCAAAGAGTCCCTCGATGGTTGGAAAATTGTCCAAAGCTGGGGTGCTTGCGTCTGGTATCATGTAGTCTCCGGTGGAAATTGCAGTGACTTCACCTTCCCGGACATCAACGTAGTATTCCATTTCCAAATCTGAATGACTGTAGTGAAAGGTATAATCCAGATCTTCGTCATCACTCCAAGAATCCCAGAGTGCTCGAGCCTCCTCGACACTTGTCACTGTAGTAGAGGTTATCCGGTCTACCATCAACGCCAGCACGGCGATGGTGAATACAAAGGCTCTCATGGCTCAAAAGGGATTACTGTTTGCTCTTCTCGTTTTGTGGGATCCCAGCGCCACAACTACTACAGTCCCAAAATCGATCGGGTGGGCAGGTCTCCGTTGCCACGATTGCAATGGCAAAAAGTACGTACACGGGTACTGCAATAGAGTACCGGTACTGTGAGGAGCGTGCACCACCATCGTCTCCGACCACCACGAACCAAGAATCTTTCCCCTTTCAAAAAATATTATGCAAGCCCTCCTATTCATCACCTACACGACGGATATATCCATCTTGTCAAGATATATTGTTCGCACAACACAACGCTAACGTTAGTACTGTTCATCTCCTCTCGGGACTCCACCTTGCTTGCTTTAGGCAGAAGTAAACTTAGGTAAATGCTACTAGTGTATACTCCTCCCACGCCCCTGGTAATGGTTCTCCATTACACTCTCACAAGCTAGTAGTGTACATCGTATTTGTTATCGTGGTGATTCTCTACAGTCACTACTATCCAACCAATTGATGCACTTGAAGGAAACAAAGGATGGCCACGGACACTCCTGTCACGCTTGGCCGCTGAGATCCCGAACTGCCAGTATTAAGAACTACCAAATCTTGTACAGTGATGGAGATTTCATCATCTGCTAAAAGCGTATCATAATCCAATGAAATGTAAGTCGGAAATCCCAACTCTGGGTCGTATTGGACGTCAATTTGAACGTAATGCCTCGAGATACCTTTTTGAACTTCTTCAAAGAGGTCCAAGACGCTGTAGTAGGAACTGGTTTCTAGGGATACAGTCCCATTCTCATTCTGAACAGAAACAATAACATCGTCAGTGACTTCGATTCTCTTAGGCAATGTGTAATCTTCCAAGCAGTAGCACGATATAGTTTCCGTGAACGAATAGTCTGGAGAGCCAGACTCGTTCCAGAATTGATTATTTTGATTGAGTTCGGCTTGTAGGAAAGAATAGGGAACAAAGCTGGATACCGTAATCTCAACATCAGCCAAGGAGCAGTAGGTTGGGTAGCCATAAACTGGGTCAAATGTAGCTTGAGAGTACGATGTAGCCTCGATAATATCAAACAGTTCTTCCATGGTTGGGAATGTGTAGAAGGTTGGATCCATTGGAGAAAAATCTATCGGGCTCCCAGTCATAGAAATACCTTCAACTACTCCATCAGTGACTAGGACGTAGTACATTGAGTCCAAGCTGGAATGGCTATATCGGAAACGATAATCGGCGGATGTTTCTTTGTTGGTCCAGGAATCCCAAAGCTCCCGAGCTTCCTGAAGAACAGATGTCTCGACTGCAAAGCATATGCGGGAAAATATCAAGAAAAGAAGAAGATGAACTCGTGAACGGAAGTCTCTCATGTTGCTACTTTTCACTACAGTATCCTCTGTGAGAAGTCTTCTACTAGTACTTCAGACGTCAATTGTCGCATTCCTGTTTGATGGGTGTCACGGAGTCCGGATGTTGTGTGCCAAAAAGATACTAGTACAATTTGACTCACACGAGTACTGCACTCGTCGAGCAGAAACATGGCTATTCAACTCATGAAGTCTGCTTTGGGAGGATTTCGTGTTTCTCAGCCAAAGGTGTCTAGCTTGTACAAGTTTTGGAGGTATTGCAATAGTAGCCAGAGAAGGAGATGAAAGTAGGATGAAAGTTGTAATTCGACAACTATTCAATAGTAAGCGCCTGTGCTTCTGCTTTTCATTCCGTTGAATCCATAATGCTTCTTGGCCGCAGGTTTGACGACTGGCGACCAATGCAATCTTGTGGCCGACAGCTAACGCCAAGCACAAGTCTTCGTTCCAACTACACCTCTACACCTCTCCAGAACGATGCCCATCAAAAAGTAAGACCTACGAGAGCAATGCCATAGTGTTTTCAGGAAACATTTGTCTGACCACAGTTACTGTAGAGTCCTTATCCCCATAGTCATGGAGCAGGAGGCTCGTCCCTTCTTCGACCACATGGGGTTGAAGCTTGTGGAAAACTTCTTCCCTTCCAACACCCCATTTTTGTGTTATGAGGGTATGCACGGAAGTTGCGATGTTACAGTTATTACCTTTGGACACGATCAAGTGTACGGCACCGGAGTGGACAACTGTGGTACCGTTCCGGCTAGTCTCGCAACGTTCCTTGCCTTACAAAAACATCCCGTGGATTTGGTCATTAACGCTGGAACCTGTGGAGGTTTCAAACGCAAGGGTCTTGGAATTGGAGACTGTGTCTTGACCACTGGTGTGGCACACCATGATCGTCGGATTCCAATCCCTGGATTCGATGCTTACGGAATCGGAAAGCTAGCAACTCTTGATCCTTCCAACATGGCAGCTAGTTTGGGGTACAAAACAGGCGTCTGTACAACGGGAAACTCTCTCGATAATGTTGAAAAGGATGACGAAATCATGCTTGCCAATGATGCATCTGTCAAGGACATGGAGGCGGCTTCGCTTGCCTGGGCATGCGCTATGCACAACACCCCATACCTTGGAGTCAAAGTTGTCACGGACATTGTAGATGGCCCACATCCCACACAGGATGAGTTTCTTGCGAACTTGACGGCCGCTGCCAAGAGTTTACAAAAGGCACTGCCAATTGTGTTGGAATACGTCACTGACAAAGCGCCAGAACAACTCTAAGCAGTTCGGGTTGCTCAGGTGGAAATGTCAATAAAGTACGACAATGTATTGCTGAGAAACTGTCATAGGCTTCCCGTTTTTACTTTAGCATACAAGAGCCTTCTTTTGGCTCTACCGCCTGGTAAAGGCGAAACAAGCAGAACAACAATACATAAAGTTTCGGGCCTGGAATTCGTCACAAAAAACGCCAATAGTACAAAGCTCTTGCGCGTTGTTTCGGTTCGCTGCAACCATCACCAAACCTATCACTTGGGCTTGTTGACTGTTTCGAAGCAGTCGTCGGTGGGTACCCTTACTCTTGTCCTTGCCACCAAGTGCAACGATCATAGCAATCATATAACCTGCTTCAGATGAAAAGACACTGCTTAGTCCAGAAACTCCTCTAAACATAGTTCCAGGTTGCTGCTGGCGATACCACCGGTAGTAGTAGGGCTACCTCGTGCCGTCGTCGCCAGCGAACCCTTGATTTCTCATGTTGTTTTCATGCAAGAAGTAATGATTAATCTGGCGTGGTGGCAGCAGAGAACTATTCCTGCATGCAATGAAAAAATACTTATGTATACAATATTTTATTATGATGCTCGTCGTCGTCCTATTTTGCGTTTCGTTTTTGTTGTGGTGATTTTTGTGTCCTTCATGGTTCGGTGTAAAAATGAGGAGATCGAGCTTCTACTACTACATACGTGGCGTGTCGTCGTTCGTTCTAGTACCTTAACAACTACCGGTAGGTACTACAAAAAGGAGTGGAGGTTTGATACTAGGTAGTAGTTGATAGGGCATATTGAAACGCATTATCGGTCTATGGCGGCTGGTTGTTGTTTATTGTAGCAAGTATTGGTGCGAATTCACTAATTAGTGGTATGACCCCATCCTCTTCTATGCAGTCATTTCCTGGAATCTCCTATGCCAACTACCGGTTCTCTTTTCGCCTTCATCACACGGGAAAATTTAGCCTGACAGTGGGCGTTTACGATTGCTACAACCTGTCGTCGTATCCACCTGACTTCGCTCACAAAAAACAATTTTACACAACACCAAACCATGAAACTCTCACGACAAGGACAACAAAATGGGATCTCATCGAGGCGGGGCAAGACGATCAACTCTCGGTTTCCTATGCTCACACCTTTGTATGAGGAAAGCTCAGACGACTCATCAGGGTCAATGGAAAGTGATAGCACTGATGAGTTCCCAAGCAAAGCCTCTTGTAGAGTCCGTCGTCCTGCTTGGACTGAATGCGAGACTTCTGCAAGGGTTCGTCATTGCCGTCCTCCGCTTCACAGAGACGACCCAAGATGTAGATCTCCCCCTCTGAAGCCCCGACGAGTCATGTCTATTGAATTGACTCCAGAGGCAGCAGCAGAGATTGCAAGAATCACTGGCAGTGCCGACATTACACTGAGGGGAAAATGCTCAGAGAGCTTGTGAGTTTCTTCAGCCCGAGAAGCACCTATTGGGACTGTCATTAGACCAGATTCTTGTATTCACAAACAAGAAGCAAGTACCAACAAGATGAGGAATGGCGACCAGGGGTTTCGAGGCAACATGATCTAATGTACTCATGTATCACAGGGGTAAGGCACCGCCAATTGTACATAACTATTTGCGTTAAGGGGATCAAAGACGTTGATATTGTAGTCGAACTAGCATTAGCCCTCTAGATTGAGCATCCACAGCAACGACGCGGGTTGCAATGCGTGATGTCCTTGTCAACACTATCTCAACATAAGTAGACTAGTAATCCACGCAATGTCATCAAAACGAATCGTTTCTAAAGTGGACTTGCTCAAGAGTTAGACCGTAAGGTGGCGCTGGCTTGCTGGGGTTTTCGACACGGCCACGAGCCAATGTGTCAGGATCGTGAAGCAAATTGTGGAGCAACTGTGTTGTCACATCGCCTTTCCAGACATCAATGGCTGTCCCGACAAGATTTCGTACCATCTTATACATCGCACCTTCCAACTCGACTTCCATTCGGTAGTGTTGACGTACTCTGTCCTCCAACACCAATCGACACCGCCGAATAGTTCGAGTCGTGGTCACTTCGAAACCAAGCTCTCGATTGAGAGCAACCAAAGACCCAGCAAAACAGGTGAAGTCGTGAGATCCCTCAAAGGCCTGGAGAGCGTCGTGCAAACGGGTAGGTTCAAGGCCGACCTGTTCTGCTTGTAGATTGGGTTGCCATCGCCAGTGACGTTCCCTTGCATCCATTGCAAACCTAGATAGGCAGAGGCGGTAGCAATAAAGCTTGGAGTCACAACTCCGCATTGCATCCCAGTTGTACAGGTTGGTTTTCCCGTGAGTGGTCACATTGGACACTGGAGGGGCAGGTCCCACATTCCATACACGTATGTCGTCAGGAAGAAGTCGGTTCAGGGCTAGCTCTACTTGCCGGTTCCATATTTGGTTTTCGACTGTATCACATTCATCAAAGAACAAATCGAAGTGTATTGCTTGACCTCTCGCATGTACACCGGCATCAGTCCGACTCGTACCGACGACACGTATGTGACGTTGAAAATGCTCGGTGAGGGCTTGCTCCAGCACTCCTTGAACGGTTCGAGTCGAAGGATTGTACTGATAGCCAGAAAATCTCTTGCCATCGTAGGACACCCGACAGCGGTATCGGAGTTTGGTTGGATCCTTTAATAAGGCAAACGATGAGTCTGGAGACAAGGTTTGGGGAACAGTAAACAAGCTACCGGTAGGAAGTGTTGGTGTCGCAAATGAGTGAACACAACATGATATTTCCGACATGATAGAGAGCGCTACGAGAATTGCAGCGCTCCACGCAGGCACCATGTTTCAAGATAGATACATGGGTGCTTGACGAGGGTGCCTAGCGAACGATTCAGAGACTACACCTAGACAACCGAATTGAACTTCATGAGCTTGCAACAAGCTACCGCGTCACGGTAGACAGACGGACACAGCGGTATCCATGTGCACGTTTCAGTCAAATTCCCAGTCTTGCCATTTCAAACCTGCAAGAAGGATTCCTTCATTTCTGTAAGTCTCATTCAATCGCTGTGGAAGCAATTCCGTCCACCGAGTAAAGAAGAAGTCAAAAATGAATGCTTCAAGCGATGACAAACAAAGGATTGAGTGGATTATCCGTCTTCCACTACCAGAGGATGTGGATCAAATTGAGGCACTAATGCGCGATACCTATGGCACGCTGCTGCGACCTGACTACCAACCAGAAATCTTGGAAATTGCTCTCCCTATCATGTGCAAGGTACGTCCAGAGCTTCTTTCTTGTGGTACATGGTATGTTGTCGAGCACCCTCAAACCCACCAAATTGTGGGTTGTGGAGGTTGGACCCCTAGTTCCCCTCGTGAGGAAGACAAAGGTGGCTCCATTCCACACTTGCGTCACGTCGCCACATCTCCGAAGTTCTTGCGGCAAGGTATTGCCCGTGCTATCTGGAACCGAAGTTGGGAGGATATGTGTGCATACTATGAGAAGAATGACCTTGTTCTGGAAGTAGCCAGTACCATAACGGCTCTTCCCTTCTACGCTTCTCTAGGGTTCAAGCCTTTCCGATCCATTACAATTCCTTTGGCGGACAACTGCCCATTTCCAAGTCTCCTCATGAGGAGAGATCCAAGTCAAGATGTCGCTACGAGTGAAGCTCAGATAAATTGAATCGTCCGACTTCCACAGCCACACGAGTACGAGCGAATCGAGGCTGTCCTCAGTGAGTCTTTCAGCTCTCTCTTGCGACCTAACTATAGTCCCGAGATTCTGGAGCATGCACTACCATTCCTATGCAAAGTACATCCAGAACTCCGTTCTTGTGGTACCTGGTATGTTGTTGAACACCCTACAACCCATGAAATCGTTGGTTGCGGAGGTTGGACACCCCACCCCCCTCCTCAACAACAAGATGGAGGATCAAACCCACATTTGCGACATATTGCTACCTCTCCAAAGTTTCTACGGAAAGGCGTTGCCCGTGCCATTTGGAAGCGGAGCTTGGATGATATGTGCTCCTATTATAGGAGAGACGACTTCCTGTTGAAAGTGAATAGCACCCTTTCTGCACAGGCCTTCTACACATCCATCGGTTTCAAACCAATCAAACATATTGTGATTCCCTTGACGGACAACTGTCCATTTCCATGTGTCCTCATGAGGAGAGATCAGACAGAACCCTAATAGTATCTTTTTTAGTTTCAACCGTTGGTAGTCAATCAATTCCTCCACAACTACAAACCACGTAGATACAAACCAAAAGCAAGCAAGGCTAGGGCCAGGACAATCAACCCAGGCATCACGAGTCCTGTCCACTGACGTTTTGTCAAAAGTGGTTGTCCCTTCTTTGTTGCATTTCCAAAAGGAATCGAGATGGCTTCATTGTCTTCGTCTGATGAATGTACCCTGCGAATCAAACCGGTTCGAGCGCCATCCTTGTAAGAATTCGTTTGATCACCAAGCAAAGGAGACGTTTCTTCGGAAATTTTGACATCCTCCATTTCGGGATCATAATGCAACGGGGCCTTACTGTCCAATTCATTTGCTCCCAAAGCTTTGTCATCGCCACCTAAATCCATCTCATCATCGGATGCCACGTAGTTTTGCTGCAACGAGCTCGAACTTGTGCCGGAAGGTGAATCAGCCAAAAAGTTAGAGATGAATTCATCCTCATCCACGGCATCAATGGTTGCCGGAGCAACCTTTGTCTGGACATAATTTTCTCGGTATTTGGAAACGCTCACAATCCCCTTGCAGGGTGAAGGTGTGGAATCATCGGCTTCTTCATCACTCGTCGAGTCATCAGTTGTACTGCTCTGACTACTACCACTCATTTCGTCGCTTGGAGCGTCGCTGGGGCTTTCGTTGGAGTTCCAGTCATACATTGGCTCGTCATCGTTCTCGCCCGCATCATCCTCTGAGGCAGGCGAATCGTCTTCTACCACTGCAGGTTGTTTCCAAGACAATGCCGTTGCTTCACGTTGATCGCTGTATCCATCGCCCGCATCAAACGCCATGTCCCATGTCACTTCATTGTAACCCAAAGTTTTTGCTGCTTCCCGCTGCACTTCCGGGAGTTGTTGCCAAGGTTTGTCAAAAGCTTCAAGTTGTTGATTGAACTCATTCCACAGATCCTCGTTGTATCCCAAGACGGAAGCAGCCTGACGAATATTCTCCGGAAGGTCTTTCCAATAGTGATTGCTGTCTTCTATCCAGTTGTATTTGGACTTGAGGAATGCCAATATTTTCTCCTTTGGGCCACTCATAATTTCAACTAGTCTTTGTTGCAACATTTCAACTTGTTTCACAAGCATGTCTGGATCTTGATCATCCAATACAATATCTTCTAGCAACTTCTCCTTGACCAACGCCTTGGTCCGCTCCATCATTATCTCGGTTTGCACGGTAACCTTGTTCCGTCGAATCTGTTCCCTTGACAACCAGAGATTGGGCTTGTCTTCTAGTGATACAGGATCAAACTCTCGAGTCTGATTGCTGACTTCATTGAAAGAAACATGTCGGGAACTCATCGTCTATAGTAGGGACTCCTGGTTTGGTTCTATTGTGACGAGACATCGAAACTCGGGGCACAGCGCCATCTTCCTTCCGATTGGTATATACCCACAATAAGTATCAATATACTTGTACATGCATAACACATATGATCCGAGAGATTTACTGAAACGTCACCATGCTCTCTTTTTGACTCATCTGTCTCTTTCGGGGAACTCGCTGATTCACACCGTGAAGGTAAAACCTCTACAAGCTATACAAGTAGCTTAAGATGAATCTACTGTGTACTAGTACATTACTCGTCAACAAAAATCACTCCTAACATATCTCTCGGATGGTTCCCAATTCGCTTTCCTGGTCTGCTTCACTTATTTCACTCATTTCATCGGAAGATGGTGGTTCCATGCCTCGAGAATGTTGTGACGACGAAACAGATCGTTCCAGGCTATCGAGCGAAGCCTTGACTCTTGCCAGTCGTTGTCGGTGCTTTGAAATGTACGACTCAATAGATGCGACAGAACTACATTCATCATCATCTTCTTCAATTGCATGCAGGCAACTTCTGTGATGGTGCCCGGGATGCCTTTGAACGTTTCGTTTTCTACCCCTCTTGGGTCTGACAATCTCACGAATTTGAATGCTCGTGATGGAATTGGCCCATTCGTCCAACCAGGCAGTGTCATCATCCTCTTCAGAATTCAAACTATCCGTAGAGTACATGTCATCGGTAACGGATTCAGCCTTCTCAGTGAACTTGCGACGGAAATAGTATCGATACTTCAGGAATGGTGCGCCCTTGACATAGAAGAACAGGTAAGCCCACATAGTGAAAAGTGCAACGCAAAGACCAATCGCGAGGCAAATACCAGCAATCATTCCTGGTGTCCACCCTCCTGCTGTGTTTATGGTATTGTTGGCAACATATCCCTCAGAGTAAATAGTGACCTGGATGTCAGAAATGCCCTCCAATTTTTCGTCGGCCAAAAAGTTGTGCACCAGCTTCCAGTAGTTGTCGCCTTCGAAGGCTTCAATAATCATCATATCAACAACTTCTTGCGTCAAGAGCATCTCAACATACGTTTCAGGATCATAGTTTACTTCAATGTGGCTCGTAAAGCTACTTCGGACTTCATACTCGTTCCCTCCGGTGGCGTTGTAGAGTTCCGGATGCACTTCTTTCCAAACAAATGAACCTGACAGCTCAACGCCTCGGACTTCGCTTACCCCAAAGTCGGATACTTCAACTTTTTTCTGAAAGTAGTTAGTAAGATGATACCCAATTGTGGTTCTAATAGAGTCTTGAAACTGTACCAGTTCATGTTGTTCCTTGGTTACGGTCATGAGAAACGAAAATGGCGATAAGTTGAACATCTCAATGCTCGCGGCAGAGATCGACGTGGCGTACATGCCAACTAGGCAGAGAAGGAGAGAAAGAGGTGATGCCAGTTGCATCTTGGATGCTTTCATTGTCGTATTGTATCTTTCCAAAGTTGCCTGGGTCAAGGAAATTAATACTCATGCCGGCATTTGTCATGTTCGGCTCAACGGCTAGGACATCCACATTTTGTGAGGAGGCGGCAGGTCGTGTCGCACGACTGTATGGTCCAAGAATGAGGGTGGGGCATATATTGAAGTCACGTACACTTCACAATACATAACATTTTTGGCTAGCGATGTCGTATGAGACCTCATGTTGAATCCCAATAGCCACTTACAATGATCACACTTTCGAAGCTATCGGCGACAATCTGTATCGTCGAAACGATTGGTCTTGCCTGTTGAAAAGAAGAAGTAGTCTCTCTCTCTCTTGCACCAAGCTATCTACCCCGAACATTGAGGAAAGGAAAGGAGCCTACACGACTCCACTCGAAAGGGCAGAAAATCATATAAAACGTGTTCGAGAGCTTCAACCATGGTAGAAGCAGGCGTGAAACCTGGCCTCCTAGCCAGCTTTGGCCATCGTGCCAAACCCAAGGAGGACTTGAATACAAAGGTCTTGGTTGAAAATGCATCCATGGTCAAGAATTCCTTCCCTGCGGTACACAAGCATCATGAAGGAGACACGTCCTCATCCTGTAGCGATGATGATATTGTCCGTTCGAAGGAGTTTATCATTCAATGTGCCGATGAAACTGTCTTTGTCGGACATTCTGAATCAACAGCAATTCTCCAACACTGCCCCTATTTCCGTAGTATTCTTGCCAACGCTTCGGAAGTCGATGGAAGTGTTGTCCGTCGAGCCGATTGGTCTGCCGCGAACATCCGTCGGGTTATCGACATACTGACCCTTGGTACCACTTGGATCGATAACAATGCAAAAGTGTTCACGGAGCTTCGAGACATGGCCACCGAGTTGACAATTGATATTCGTCTCTGTTCCCTTGTGAACTACCATGACTTGCTATCTGCCTCCATCTCTCGCGATTTTTTCAACCTTTTGAAAATCGAACGATATCAATTCAAGTTCTACGGTGTCGTTCGTTCCAGCCACTGGGTTCGACTCGCTGAAAAGAAGGTCATACTGATGCCCAAGGCCAAGGTACTCCCAGTCAAGCTGGACTCATCTAGCAAGCAGTCGTCGCCCACCGCCATCAGTGCAGAGAGGCTGGCACGATGTGATTCAATTGCCTCCGAGTACTGTGTGTATGGTGACGGAAGCATGTCCGCTTTGCTTTCCATCTCAACCATGTTGGTGTCGGGTGGCATCAAGCGCCGTGGGAAGACCCCTAGAAATGAAAACACAGAGCAAATCAAACTAGTTTTCAACACTGCTGTTGGAGTACTAACTGATGACCAACTCTCAATGTTTTGCCGCATGACTGACGTGTCGTTCGGAGCAGCATCAGAGGAAGAAACAAGGTTCCTGCTTGCAACACAGGACTCCTCAAAGCAAGGCAACGGAGTAGGCTATGTCCGATCGGAAAACCATGCCTTCACCATTGGCCTGCAACGCAACGTCAGTGCTGGTCAAGGAACACACAATACTGAGGCTTCGTCCGACACAATCCCAATGACTACAGTTAATGACCACGAAATGAATCAAAACATTGTCATGTCACCTCCTCCATGTCCTCCAACTCAGTATTCCTACAAGACGCTACGTTCGACTTCCTTTTTGGTGCTGAAGCATTTGTTTGAGTCCATCAACACCCTCCAGCCTCACCTTAAGGCGTGCATCATTGTCACTACTCCAGAACCGGACATGGTAGGTCGAATGGTCAATGCCGCGAGCAGGTGCACCATTCCCAGGCTCGAGTTGGACGTTCGAACGAATTCGTTGTTTGCATGCAAGAGCTCCGAAGATATCAAGACAATGCTTACCTTCATGGCTGACTACTCAAGCAGTGCTGTGATTGGTGGAGACTTTTTGCTTTGTGCGCATGAGTAGAAGCTGAACTAGGGGGAGGGAGCAAATGATCATTAGAATATAGTGTATGTACTAACCAAAAGGTTTATTTTTTGTAGCTGGAGTGCTGCTAGCAGCTTTTGGGTTCTGTCCCCTTTCCATCCCCCTATTTGACCTGTGGGACGGAGCAAAGTAGATCACTTTTCCACCATGACAAGTTCAATTGTTTCCAATATCGTCTCCATTGTCAACTTGTGATATGAAGAAGCGCAACCACCAAAATCCTGGAAGGCGTAAGCTGCGTCGTATGTTGTCATTATTTCTGTTGCTGGTGTGCTGTTGGATTGGAACCAGCAACTACAGGCTCCTTAGGACGTCTGAGGACACGATGACTATGGAAAGCCCAGGAAGGGGATTTTGGTTCGAAGGAATTGCCAAAGATTCGAATCTATTGTTAAACATTCCATTCTATGTTTACGAGGATTTGGCCTGGGAAAACGCTACTTTTGGCCCGTACGCAATTTCAGAATTGGCCAGCACCCTCACTGTGTTTCGAAAACATTCGGATGACTACTGGTTGATGAAAGCAGCTTTACAACATCCCATGAGAACTCGGGATCCTTCCAAAGCCAAATTATTCTTTGTCCCTACATTGCTCAATTTTTATGCATTCCGCTCAAGTTCCAAATTGCAATATGAAGAGGATATGCCATTGTGTTGGAACAACATTTGTGACAATCAGCTCCTTTCGTACATTACAGATGCACTACTTCGACAGAAAGTGTCACCAAATGGCCCATCCTACATTGAGAAATATCCCGAGCATCACCTCGTAGTGTTATCACATTTCTTTGCACGTGAGACGGAGTCATTCTGGAACACTTCTTTGACACCATTCTTGCGAAAGCTCTTGTATCCTGTGAATGTGATCCGATTCGAAATGGGTATACTCAACAACCCTTCTCGCTTGCGATTGTCCAAACTATATGTTGGAAATCCGTGTCAAAATACTGCTCTACACAAAGAGCAGGATGTGGCGATGATTGCCACCATTCCCAAGCCAGGAGAGCGACGGGGGTTTTTGGATCGGCGGATCATCTGTGAATCCATACGCTGGTATAACGCCCGACAAGAGGAGATAATACAGTCCAATACTACCGGATCACAGAATCTCGTACGGATGACACATTGTGGTGGGAGACTATCCCTTTGGGGTGATGATACAGGAGTACTGGAACAATGTCCTGCTCTGGCCCAGGCAAAATTTGGCTTTCACGTCCGAGGAGACAGTTGGGGAAGCAGTCGTCTTTTTGATACTATCTTGAGTGGAACAGTTCCAATCTTCACAAGGAAGCAACAATATCCTCCCATTATCCCAGATTGGATAGACTGGAACGAACTGAGCTTCTTTTTGGACATGACGAACGTGACAACCAGAAAGCAATTCGTTGACAAACTCCTGCCGATTCTTGTGGACGAACAGGGATACCAGCAACGTCAACAGGCTGTAAAAAAGTACCAGCATCTGTTTGATCATACAACACTCTACCCGTTCGACCGATACATGTACGAGCTACAACGGTACTACTATGAAAGGGATTCTTCTCGCTAGCAACGAGAATAGAAGAACACTCACAAGATAAAACAACATCCAGATGACAAACGTCCTACAAGAAGAAAGAAAGCACAAATGCAGGAATAGCGGCCATGACGCTCAGGGATACTGAGCTAGCGGGATCGGATGATCCGCCGGGGGCAGCTGTTGGAGCGCTGGTGGAAGATCCAGCAGGAGCGGGGGTACGATCCGAGGCAGGAGGGCTGTCAACATAGTCAGGATTGTCGGTCAAGTATGCCTGGCGCTCCGCTTCCGTGTTGAATACGGTGACTTGCACGTACTGGCCTGCTTGACACGATCCAGCAGTGTTGCAGGCAAAGAAAAACTTGGCACCGATATCGGATCCATCCTTATTGGAAAATGTGTAAGTAGCAGGACCGTTATTTCCTTTCACTCTCTCATCGTTGGGATCCCGGTCGCATGTGTTGGTAAGGTGAATGTAGACATCTTGGTTTGTACCGGCCGTACCGTAATACCAGATAATCGTGTCACCTTCGAGGGCCGTGAAAGAGTCATAGGGTTGTCCGTCGGAAGGTTTCTCCCAAGGATCAATGGTGAAGGTTTCTCCACGAATGGCAACAATCAAGCTTGCCAAGAGGCAGACAATAGATGTAAACGTTTGCTTCATTTTGTGAGAACCTGGTTCCTACAAGTACAACGTTGACTCTTGCCAATCGTTCTTCCAGTGATTCGGCAGTGTCCCGAAAATATTTGGTGTCGATGGAGAGAAAGAGCACAATAGCGCGTCCCCCGTTCCTGAAAAATCCATCCGCCAATGGGTAAATGTCCACGAGTCGTGACCGAGACCTCGAGACCCCCAGAGTCGTCAAGCTCCCTACCATCCACGGAAGCCTGGTACCGCACTCGTACTGTCCGACGTGGAGGTCATGTTTTCCTACGGCAATCCTACAGGTACGATTAGTACTGGACCTTTTAGTGTTTGGGGGTGATAAAGGTTTCGCATTCCTACCTAGCACCTTCCAGGCACTCAACGTTGACGTAGGGCCCTCTACTAATAGAGCCGTAGCATCCCCGACGAAAGCCAAGCTGTCGACACCAAACAACAAGTGATAACCAATGGACTCCAACTACTACTTCAACGTTGACATGGGTTGCGGTGCTACCGGCATTAGCCGCCACGAAGCTGTTGTTGACAAGGTGAAAAATAGTCTAGTTTAGGGTATTACAATCGGTACCACTATGCAGCAGGCGCCAGTGTTACTGTAGAACCCATGAATTGTAGGGAAAAATAAAATTTCTTGATATCCACCGGGTCCAAATGGCTCCGTTGCGATCTTAGGAGCTCCTCCATGAGAGCCATACATTTAGATACATCCAGTTTGTCGTACTCCTTGGCAGCGAATATGAAGTTATTGAGCACTGCCAGTTTCAAGTTGATCCAGAAAGGGGAGTTAACATTGTGCATCATGACATGCCTCTTTGCCGATGACATGATCTGCAGAGACTTTCGCAAATACACCTTTCCCCCATGAGCAACCCCTCGTAGCATCCCTATCAGGGCGCAAGTAACTGCTAGACTATTAACCAGAAGAGAAAGAACAGAGATTAGATCACTGATACAGCACCTTGTGCTGTCCACCCATTCCAGGGAAAGCGAAGCGACACTTACTTGTACTCCAACGCCCAAACCATCGGATGGTGGCTCTCAGCATTCAAATCTAAGCTGCAGCCCTCCCATCCTCTGTCTACCTTCAAGAAGGTCATGGACAAGAATCGAAAGTTCCCTGTATCCTTCTCTAGGTCACTCTTTGTCTTGGCATATAGCGACAGACCCCGAGAGCAATCTTTGAGCAAAAACTCGAGGGGTTTGGCTTCTTGTTCCGTTTGTTGATGATTCGCACTGCGCTTCCTACTTTGAACGAATGTGTGAAGTAAAAGTCTGTAGCCTTTGTCGAGATCTCCTGCATAAAGAGCCTCGACGGCATGGTTATTCAATTGGATTGCCAAAGCAATTTTCATGCTGTCTCGTCCTGTTGATGGTGGACTTGGCGTCTCTCTTGGTTTTGTGCGAGGGGAAAATTGCATTCAGCGTGGACACGCCTCAGAAGGCCAACTGATGCGCAGTAGACACCCTACGTCGGTAGCGTGGCATACATTGTGGGAACCTGTCGAACCCAGCACACTAGAAATCGGGACCACGGGCTACTGCTGGCACTTCAAAGAGGCGGTGGTCGGTTGTTGCTAACGAAGGGGGGCAAGGAATGCGGAAATCGAGAACGAAACGAAGTCAAGGGCTTAATATTGCATGGATTGAGACGTGTCTTCTGATTGTCGTACTTTATCTACAAAAGAATACTTCCAGCCTTTCACTCGTTCAATGCGAAGCGTTTGAGGGTCATAGATGAGAATTCGAGAAGGTCCCGTTGGAATTGCTTGGTCTGACTTCTCTGTCACGCAACAATGCTGGAGATGATGTATCGTGAGTTTTCAATTAACCGTCAAGACTACTATGCTATTAAGAATACAATACAATTTTGGTTTCGACCGCTTTGAAAATCGTCATTTCGTGGACTCTTCGCCAGGTTCCGGAATCTGTGGCGTACCGACGACTGAAAGTGCCTGGCCCCATTGTGGTGTTCTACTTTTTGTGGCTGCTGCTACCAAGTACATCTTGCCAACATAGTGCAGCTGCGGCCCTACTACGAGTACCCGCAGAATACTATTCCCAACATAGTATCATACCCAGATGTCCGAGACCATTAGCCAGTCGTCCGTCAAATGGATGCAAAGCCATTCCGCATTAAAACAGACGGAGGAGCCAACATCAATCTCACTCATGTGGAAACCGACCAAACCCGAATAGGGCAACTACACTATTATAGTGCCAGTTTCTTGTTTGAGGTTCCAAACCCTCCTCCTCGAGATGTTATTCTACCACAAAGAAGGTACCAGTACGCGTTTACGTACCACAGAACACCACTTCCAAACTTGTTCCTCATCCTCCAATATATTTGGCAATGCTGATTCTTGCGCAATCTTGCCTCAAAAGGGCTACCTATTCAAACCACCACCCACAAACGTGCAACTACGCTCTCTTGGGAGAATGTGATAGGGTTTGAATTCTTAAAGTTACCTAGTGGAAATGTATAGTACAATTAAATTTCACTAAACGAATCTGGTTTGGACAGCGATTCCGTGAGTGAAAATGTCTTCTGAGGAATGGCTGTTTGAACGTGAATGGGAGCGGCGGCGTGACATTCTGGTAGGTGTCAACGAACCACGAGGATTGCTTCGTCCCCCACTGAACTGTGTCGAGGCTCTGTCTGACCCGAAACGGGAGTCAGGGGTAGGGGTCAGCGAGCGTTGGTTGGGAAAGCGACGACGTTGTTGTGGGATGGGTCTGAAATCGAGCCCCACCTGAGCTGCTGGTGGATCGAAACTGTTAACACGTCGGTGGGTAACTTCTCCAGATCGTTGTGAATACTGGTTTGGGGAAGTGTAGGATGGTGTGTTTTTCTTACGAGAAATGCTGGTGGGTACACCAATGAGTTCATCCATCACTGAACTAGGAGAAGGATACTTCTCATTTCCATCAATTGTCATTTGAGGCATGCTCAATTTATCGAGATCGCTGGAATCCATAGCACCCGGCAAACTGGATGCAGATGCCGACCCTGTGCGAAGCGACAAAGTATGTCTCGTGTCGACATACAAATTGGTGGGATGGCCGGATTTCTCCGAGACACTGGCCTCAGACTGAGGACTAGAATTCCTCGACGAGCTCATGGACGACCCATGACGCGCCAGAGGGCGGAAGCTGCTAGGCTCTTCTTGATTCGAAAGACTGCCACTTCGCCCGCGTCTTGATGAAGGCCGGTAAGGTGAAAACCCGTTGGAATATGATTGAGCACCTTGTGACGACGGCTTTGGGGAGTACCTTCCGCGATTTGGGTTGGGAGAATACTGGGCTGAGGACCAACGAGATGAGTCAACTTTAGGGGATTGGGGATGAGCGAAGTCTCTGTTTCTTGCCGGAGCTCCGGCCAATGGGCTGGCAAAGGCAGCCTCAATGTCTTCAATGTTTCGCGCCAGAACCTTGTGCTTGTCACGTCTTTCTTGGTCCCGTTGGTGTTTTCTCTCCTTGGCACGTCTCTCCTGGTGTTTCTCAACAATAGTCTTCTTTTCGTAGTGACGGTGCTTCTGTTGCATCAAACGTCCCAGCTTGTCCTTGAAAGCAGGCGACTTTGCCTCATTCAAAAGAGATGATGGTGTGACATCTTGTACTTGCCCAGTTTGTTCGTCTGAGAAGATCGAGTCGTCAAAGCTTGAATTGGTATCCGGGTTGTAGTGGTTATGTTGAGCCAGCATGCGCTGGAAGTCCTCATCGGAAAGAGGTGTAGTTTGAGCAGGCTCCATATCCTGCGAATCGTCCAGGTCAGATAAGGTAGATCCAGCATCGAAGGATGCCATAGAATTCCTTTGGTAGGCACTTTCGTTGAAAATCAAGCAAGGGGTGCCATCGTGACGTGGGAAATCCTGGAAGGCAAAATCATAGTTAGCAGCGTCATCCCTGTAGGGCTCAAGAGGAATGGTCTGCATCTCCATGCCGTTTTCATTGGTGATAGAATGAGGACTTCCAATCACCAAGCCATCATTGCTTGATTGAGGACGGTATGGGTCATTGTCCCACATGTTCGCGATGTTCCTCCAGATGCTCGAAATGGGTCGGTAGCCACCACTATCAGCCCAATGCCCAGCACCGGACAATCGGGGACTGAACATGGCAGCGTGTTCCTGGTCCATTCTCTCATCGTCTGGAGCCTCACTGTCATTGTAATGATCAAAGTTCGATGAAGCAGCGATGTTCTCTGCTTCAAAGTCAAGAGAGGGGCGGTGTCCGTAGGCAGGCGAAGCAAGAGCTGTGGCTCGGGGAGTGAATGCTCCTTGTGGCGATGGCTCTAGGGATGTGTTGGGGGCTGGCGCTGAGAATGCCGAGTAAATGAACTCGAATGGGTTGGCGGGAATGTTGTAGTCTCCACCAAACATGTTGAATGAGGCATTGTTCGAGCCGTTTTGGTCGTACAGATCAGGGCGATGTTTGGAGAGGTACTTATCTGTATCCTCAAGAACAGACATGGCTCCAGATACTGAGTTTCTGTGGAAGACGTCGTTTCCATGCCTCACAGAGTCCATGGAGGAGGACCTCCCCGCTTCCTTCACCGAAGGAGGACGATTGGGATGAACATCCAGCTTCAAATCTTGCTCTTCAACAAACTCTCGAGCCTTGGAACGGTGCTTTCTACGCTGCTGCAGGTATAGTCCCATCCAAGAAAGACCCATGACACCTGTCAAGATCAGGAGTGCCAGCAAAACCTTTTCCGTTCGTTGCGACCAACCCACCAAGTTGGTAGACTGACCAGCGGAGGACTCGTCAATGTTGGTTTCAACACGAACATAGGTCATTTCACGCAAAAGATCTTGATCACTTTGCACAAGCTCACGGAAATATTGGTCCCTGTCGTCGTCAAAGATTTCATCAATCCAGTCACCAAAGAGAGAACGAACCTCGTCATTTGCTGGCTTGGTAGCAGCATCATCGGGCTCTTCAAATACAAGACTGCCATAGAATTCAGTTCTAAGCGTGATATAACTGGTGAGCTGGCGCCGTTGTTGCTTTGAGCCCAAGTTTCGTCTCGTGTTGGATTCTTCCTCCAATGTAGTGCCTTCGACAAGGTACATATGTGCTTTCAAATCAATTTCTGATAGCAACTGGTAGATAGAATTCCACTCTGCACCAGTATCGATACCTTGCCTGGTTTGCGACTTGAAAGTGGAGATCTTGGATGCGAGTTGCTCCAGCAAGAAAGATTGTGTGATCGTCCGAATGGGGTAGGAGAGACTGGAATCTTTTCCATTGGTTTCGGAAATAAGCACTCCATTCGTATTGGCACTGGTGCGTGTAGTGGATGTGCCATTCTGTAGCTGTTGCAAAGCAGTCTCTAGTGCCGCTGTATGTTGTGTTTGGAATGTCACGGCAAAAGGAGGGACATTGTACAATGCGTACACTGCCAAATCTCGTTGGGTGTCGGTACCCACACTGTTTCCGGCGGTTTGGGTCTCTGGAGAGCGCAAAGTAGCTTTTCCGAGCCCAAACAACAGAGTGAATACAACTACTTGACACCGCATGAAAGATTTCATTGTCAAGCAGCTTTGGAGTCGTCGAAGAACAGTAATCAGTGTGATATCTGTCACAAACGAGCTGCTCCAACCAAGTGGTGTTTCGCCTACAACTTCGTTCGTTGAGTGGAAGGAAACCACTGTCATCCTCTGCACAACACAACTACATGGCACATCCAACAGGCTAGAAAAATCGACACATCCATCCATTCGTGTAGAATTGGGGTGCACCATGCGTTGCGGCTTAACCGTACCGACTGGTAGTTTATATGTGACGGAAGACATCCATACTCCTTCAAAAATGCACCCACCCATGATTGGCCATAGTTGCCAAATGCTGCCCAGCCATTTGCACATACAAAACTTCTTGCTGTCGTCGTCGTCGTCGTCCCCACCACCACCGATGATGGTGATGATGATGGTTGCTACTCCAACTACCGGTACGTACCTACCGGTAGTAATGGTGGGGAAAATGATGGCGTTTACAAGCCAATACATACGACAACTGATGGACTCTTGCCAATTCAATTGCAGTCCTCCTGCCAACCGTACTGCAGCATTGCCACTTTATCTACCTACCTAGGTAGTTATCGTACCGGTAGTTATTACACGATGTACCTACTTGACGACGGCAGTCAAAAAGCCTACCGCTAGGTCGAAGAACTACAGTTTGAAGCTACTGGACAGGGTAGCTACGTAACTTGAAGGATTCTTTCAAGGCAACATTGATGAGCAGAATGGACATGTAGCGTGCTCAGAACAGAGATGAGGTTCTGAACTCCAAATTACAGCCAAGTGCAGTACCAATAAGCACTATATGATGCTGGTTCAGAGATAAGAGATGTCATTCCACCTACGGTTAGGATGACACGATTCTTGCCTCGTCATTCCATCGATATAGTCCGTGCATCGAATGTTTCAATCATCGTTGTAGCTCCCCAACGAAGCATTCTCTTCCCAACTTCCAGCCCAGTTCCACATTTACACTTCCAAAAACACGCAATCCTCCGAAATTTTGGCTTTACGTTGGGGGTCCGTTGTGACCTTACCAATGATCCAAGTAGGTTCGCCATCCAACTCCTCCAATTCTTTCCTGTAGGCCTCCACCCGATCGGGAGGGATGCAGACCAACAGTCCACCCGATGTTTCTGCCGAATATCCAATTCCCAAACGGAAGTTGAATACCTTGTCGTTTACTTTCTTGGTTCCTGCAATCAACGGAAGAGTGTGCAACTCCATTCCTACTTCGTCGGTTTGGTTCTCAGCCAAGTTCTGGGCATGGCCCAAGATTCCAAATCCTGTCACATCGGTAGCTGCATGTGCGCCATGCTTCAACATCAAACGCCCTCCATTTCGATTCAGCCGAGCCATACTGCAAACAGCAGCATGCATCATACTCTCCGATTGTTCCTCAGTGATGACTTGTTCATCCATGCACTCCTTCCAAAATCTATGGGAAGTGTTCTTCCACTGGTGGACGTTGACTGCTACCTGGGTTCCAAGTGGTTTGGTCAAGACAATAACGTCACCTACCTTGGCTCCATCCGAGCGCACAAACTCTCCTTCTGCCACCACGGATGTGGCCACACCACCAATAATAGGCCAGGGGTTGAGGACTGTTTGTCCTCCTGTTACCGAGGTTTCCGCCTCGACGCATGCATCGCGGAATCCACGAACCATTTCTTGTGTACAAATTTGGCGCTCGTCGGGTGGCATTTCACGACAGGCAGCCAACAACATCAACACAAAATCACAGTGTTCAACACCTTCGGCGTACAAGTCGCTCAACACATTGGCAGCACCAATACGGCCCTGAAGATAAGGGTTGTCTACGAGAGGAAAGAAAAAGTCTGTTGTAGAGATGGAGTAATGACCCTGGCGAGTCTTTCGAACACTACAATCCAGAGCAATCCTTCCATCGTTGGTTCCCAAATTCTGACCATCTCCAAGATTGAGACTGGCCAGCATCTCTTGCAATTCATCCTGAGGAATCTTGCAGGCTCATCCCTTGAGCGTCGACCAGTCTGTCAATGACCAGCCAGCAGGAAGCCCAACCGTGGTGGGGTCAAAATGCACAGTGTCCTTTAGATCGTATTTTTTTGTCATGGTCACGCGAATTGTGAGAGGAACGGAGGAGAAGGATGGTTCTCACCGCTGTCAATTATGAAGTCAATCGAGTCGATTGAAGCTCAGGAAAGATTGTCCTACCGACGAAGAAGGGCCTTTCAGCTAATGGACAAACTATTTGCCTTTACAAATGTAAGATTAAACTACCCCCAATCATCGCATTCTCCACAGTTCGATTCTGTTCTAGCTTGCAATAATACCTCTTCTAGATTCCATCTTGTACGACATACGGGCACGAATCATACAACTTTTCATTTTTCAAGGCATTCAAAGAAAACTCCGCCAAATCAATATTTGTAATCGGAAAAGGTCCAGGAAGCTGAGGATTTTGATGTGAGGTGGTGGTTAGATATGCACTGTTATCAAATGTTATGTAGTAGGATGTACGTACCGACTTGGAAGCTGCCAACTTCTTTCGAGATGGACGATCCCAGAGGATTTCACTTGGCCGTGTGACAATGAAACGGTAGGGCAATGGCTCACTGTCTTCCTCATCATCATGGGTCTGACTCAGTCTTACAATATACTTGATTATCCGATCCTGTTCCCTCAGAACCTCCCGACGAGTTTTTCGAACCGTCATCTTTTTTACCATATTGGACAGCAGTGGGGCACTACCCTTTCCGTCGGAAGAGAAGGAGGAAGCCTAAACAAAAGAAAAGGATCTTCACCGTTAGTGTGATGTCTTGGAGAACCTCCCCTCTTGGCGACAGTTAAGACGTACCTGATACAAGAATACTTTGCATCTCGAGTGTTCGTATCCCAACATTGGAAGTAGGATTTTCATAAGTTCATAGTTGGTGGAACGAGGAGCAGGGCTTTCCATGGTGGGGGTGCTTTCGATGTATTCGGGACAGTCATGTAACATACACACGACGTAGTCCGCCTTGGAAACCACTCGGGCGATTTTGGCTTCGTCGTCAAAGGTTCCGGTAAATGTTCGAACATTCGGGTTCCCTTCGAAGTCCGAAAGCTTAACTCCAGGGGGGAGCAAAGCCCGTACTTTGTATCCTGCTTCAACAGCAAGTTGGAGAAAGTAATGTCCTGTTACCCCATTGGCTCCAAAAATGGCGACGGTGTTTGTGTCATCTGATTCAGGTTGAGTAGCTGCTGTCCCGACACTATGCTTTTTGTCCGTAGTTCGGTATGGTTTCCTTGAACTTGAATTGGAAGGTCGAAAGGCTCTTGGTTCTTGCGTACTAGCAGTGCTGTATCGCTCGGTAGATTGTTTGCCCTTTTGGCTTGGTCGATAGGAACTCGTTGAGAAACGCATGTGTTCGGCGAATGGCATTCCGTCAAATTCGTCATCTACGTTTTCCTTTTCGTTATCATCGCGAAGATGTCCCTGGTAGGCACGTTGGTGTTTCATCGTTGTCGGCAAGGTTGGTTTCGTCTACAGTTCCCTGATGTGTTGGCACAACTCGACAATGTGTGGGATTGTGGAAAAAGTGGCGACAGGAAAAGCAAACGGTAACCGCGCGAGCCAGCCTCCACGACTCGTGCGACTCTACTACAGCTCATATCCCGAACCTGCTTCGACGTCCACCAAAAACTGCGTTCCCCATTATTTATTTCTTGTGTGTTGATCTGACTAGATTATACAATCGAACAGATTACAAAATCATGGCAAAGAAGAGTAGCAAGAAAGAAGAGAGTGAAGGTGAGGAGGAAGAAGTCGACATTGTCGAATCCGATGTGAAAGAGGAAGACGTCAAGAACGACGAGAATGACGAGGAGGGTGCCACTGGAGGAAAAAGGAAAAGAAAACGAAAGCGAAAAAAGAAGGCAGCGGAAACTCAAGAGGAAGAGACAGAACCAGAAGGGGCTGCTCAGAGCCAAGACTCTGTGGAATGTACAGTGTTTGTGGAAGGTATTCCCTTCGATGCCACTTCCGACAAATTGAAAGAATTCTTTGCTTCCAATGGTGATATCAATGATATTATTGAAATGCGTCTTCCAACTTGGCAAGATTCTGGACGTTTGAGAGGTTTTGGCCATGTGTTGTTTGGTTCCAAGGCTTCCTATGACAAGGCCCTGACCTTGTCTGGAACCTACCTTGGAAAGCGCTTTTTGACAATCCAACCAGCCAACTCTCCCAAGGGTGGAAACCGACCTGCCCGTCCCTCCAGCAGTGATCCTCCACCAAAGGATTGCAAAACTCTATTTGTGAACAACTTGCCTTACGGAGCTACAGAAGAAGAAATTGCAAGTGCTTTCGAAAAAGTTGGGGGGACTGTTGCAGCTGATGGAGTGCGCATTGCCCGAAACTCGGTGACAAGGCAATCCAAGGGGTTTTGCTATGTGGAGTTTGAAACTCCCAAGGATGCTCAAAAGGTAGTAAAATCAACCGCGGATATCAAGGTTGGAGGGCGAGTATTGCGATTGGACTACGATACTGGAAGGATGAAGGGTTCTTACAGGGCCGAGTCAGGACGTTTGTGGACCAAGGAGTCTCGAGAGAACAAGAGGGCTCGTACCTAGTAAACAAACGAAATGTTATTCTATATAACCTACTGGTAGTGCATGAATTGTTTCAATTAGATTCGATCATTTTGGATTCACTTCAACAACCAGATTGTGAGGTTGCTACTCTCGCTTTTGGTGGGCCCAAGGTGTGAATCTCACGTTATACGTCGTGTCTCCAGCCACAGCGCCCGGATTTTTTGTGCATAGCTTCTCCTCATTCGCGCTTAAGCATGTTTCGCAAGACGTTAAATGAAATTTTACACGAAAACCTACTGATCGTACCTCTCCGAACAGACCAGCTGGGATGACCGACAACCACCACTGCTATCAGCGCTCATTTGTAATTTCCTTGTCACAGCGATTGTCTATCAGTTCACTTCTTGACTGTTGTTGTGTTGTTTTCCTTTGAGTATTGTTGTTTCCCGACAGACAGAGTACTTCTCACACATCAACCCTCTACTGATACACAACAACTCACAGTTATGCCTCAATACGACGACGATGCTGCGGCCCAAGGCTACGACGTAGCGACCCCATTGAAGAGGGGCAAGAAGAAGGCCTTCGCAAAAAAGAAGAATGGAGGTGCCGAGGGGAATGGATCTGGCGCGAAAAAGAAGAAGATGAAGAGCTCTACCAAGTCCTTGGACACTGGGATCAAGAAGGAAAAGCGGGTACCTCCGCAGAGTCCGCAACCCAATGGTGATTTCACTCGAAGGCCTCCCCAAAGAAGCAAGTCGAGTGACCAAGCGCCATTGGCACGGGCAGCACCCCCAACCAGGGGTCCGCCACAGCGAAGCAAGTCTGGTGATGCAGCGTCGCGGTCGTTTGGGGCTCCACAACGAAGCAAGTCCTCGGACAACATGCCTCGAAATTTCGGTGCTCCACAACGAAGTAAGTCATCGGATAACATGCCTCGATCCTTCGGTGCCCCTGCACGAAGCAAATCTGGTGATTTGCCGCCTCGCTCTTTTGCACCGCCTCAGCGTAGCAAGTCCAGCGACAACATGCCTCGACCACCAATGAGAAGTCGGTCAGGTGACAACCTCGCTCAGATGCGAGGCGCCCCACCGAAGCCAAAATCGTCTGAGAATCTACAAAGTAGGCTCAACAACCCTAAATCACCTGCTACCGTCGGTATGGATGGTGCTGTGGCACACATGGAGCGTTCGCGAGGAAGATCTGTGGACCATTCCCGAGACAGGTCTGTGGAGCGTGGCAGATCCATGGAGCGAGGCAGATCTATGGAGCGAGGCAGATCTATGGAGCGAGGTAGATCTGTGGACCGTCCCCGAGACAAGTCTATGGAGAGAGGCAGATCTATGGACCGTTCCCGAGAAAGATCCGTAGAACGAATGGAGGGTCGTCAGCAAAGGAGGCGATCACGATCGATGGATCGATCGGATCTTGAGCGGGGAGGGAATGGCTATGATCACGAACAACCGCGAAAACTGAGGAAGGGTACTCGAAACAATTACCGCCGAGACCGACTACAAAACAACGTAGGAAGTCAGTTTGCAAGTCTTGCTGTGATGGGGGCCATAATTTTCTGTGTAATCATTCTTGCCGTCGCGGCTGTGCTGGTGTTTGTCGTTTTCAAGAAAGACGAGGGCGATGGCGAGACATCGCCATCGAGCTCCCCTCAGGGACAAGATGATGATGTTGTTGTGGCAGATGATGATGATTTTTTGGCTGATTTTGTTTACTCTTATGAAATCGACGTTGTTGAGCCAGGGGTGGAGGTGTCAGACATGCTGTCTATTACCAACGACTGTGATAGCATCGATACATCAACGAGTGGCGGCACATTTGCCAACATTTGGGATCAATGTGAATGTTTGGGAAATGCTTGGTATGTTCCTACGGATGTGAGGGACATGCGAGACCTGATGTGGGAAGCGGTAGTCCCAGTAATTTATGGGGCAACGAATACTCTGGTTTACCCAAGCTACAACGATTGTGAACCAGCCAACCTTGCTTTGACCTGGTTGTCAAGCGGTAGTCAACGCGAAGTTGGTTTGTCGATGCAACGTTTTGTATTGGCATATTTTTATTATTATTCATCAGGACCTGATTGGAACCCACACCAGGAATGGCTCTCGGAAGCAGATGAATGTGATTGGACGGGAATTGGTTGCAACAGTCAGGGGGTCATTGTGGATATTAGTCTGGATGGATACAGTCTCTCCACCACGGTATGTGCAAACCAAAACCCATGTGGTGTGTTGTCCCGGTCATTTTCGTGTAGGAGTCTCATCTGCATGGTTTGTTTTGTTTGTTTTAATAGATCCCAACAGAGTTTGCCATGCTACAAGGATTGACAACGCTGGCCATTACAGACAGTACATTTATCAGAGGGTTTCCAGCAGATATTATCCCGAGCTTGACTCGCCTGGTACGTCCTTGTCTACCGTACATGATTCTTGTACATTGTATGTTATGATGCCATGCCGATGACTCACATTGTGCACTCGTTTGTAGGAAAACTTGTTGTTGTATGGGAATGAAATGGGAGGTATTATCCCTACAACGCTCAGCCAGTTGTCTCTATTGAAACGGGTGGATTTTCATAACAACTACTTGGTAGGATCGATTCCGACAGCGATTGGTTCGAATACTCGACTGACGGAGCTAAACTTGGAAGGGAATGCAATTGGCCGTCAACTTCCTACCGAAATGGGCGAGTTGACGCGACTCAAGACGTTGATTCTGTCAGACAATGAGTTTTCAGGGTCTTTGCCCACAGAATTGGGTTTGGCAACCCGTTTGAGCAGCATGTTTATTGAGAACAATAGATTGACAGGACAAATGCCCAGTCAACTTGGGCAACTGACGAAACTAACCACCATGCAACTTTCGAGCAATGAATTGGGCGGAACAATCGTGTCGGAATTGGGGATGCTGACGCTTCTAACGAGTTTGGCCTTGGACGACAATGCATTGATCGGCTTCATTCCTAGCACCTTGGGTCAACTCACAAAGTTAGAAGAGCTCCTTTTGAACGACAACAGTTTGGCGGGGGGTGTCCCAGAGGAAGTAGAGGCCATCCCTACACTCGAAGTATTAAAAGTGTAATGAACATTGTGACGTTAGTAGGTCTTATTATCGGTAGCTGCTGGGTGAGTCGTTTCGTCAGTGGTTAGCACAACATCAGCATGGCACATCAACAAGGTGATCATCCTATGACTACCGAGTATGTACGAAGCAATAAGTATTGGTGCATTGTGGGTACTGTTTGTACGTAATATGTGGACGAGTCACACTTTTCAGCGCCGCAAGCCATATTTCGCCCATACAAGTCACCCACGTAGAGTTTGTACCAGATTCCTAGTCCCTGTGGGTTTCTTCATGAATACTACGTTTCGTACCACGGCTTCCCGGCAGTAGATGCGCAAGGCAACAACTCACACCACGTTGTTGTGTTGCGACAACGTAACCATGAGACTCATTTGGGTGTGCTTGGGACTTTCCTTATCATTGTTGGAAGCTAAGAACTGCCCGGGAAGCTTCGTGGAAGATAGACGGTACTTGGAAAGCTTCAGGAAATTAAAGTTGACGCTGAATCAAGAAGCGGAGCATCGTGCCCTTCGAGAACAGGCGCCATCCACTATTTTCGACCATTCCACAGATTCAACAGTTTCCATTCGAGGCTCAACCAAGTCTAACGACGATATTCACGTGACTCGTTCAACGGATGATGATGAGGACGATGAGGAGGAGGAAGAAGACGATGAAGACGATGACGATGACAAAGAAGACTGGAAGAAAGAGGATGACAAGTACAGCAGACCTATTGACGACCCAAACGGTGATCACCAGGATGATGATATTGTGGAGTATGGCACCATATCACCAGCGCCTTCAACCGCTCCTCCCACAGCATCGCCGACTTTGGAGAGACAGAATGTTATTTCTGTGCCCATGAGTGTGGCAATTTATCAAATAGAACAACTTACAGAAGAGAGGGCCCAAACACTCATTGAGTTTGTCACAGGAATCATGGCTACGATGCTGGACGTTCATAGTCCCTTCGATGTGATTACATCCTCGCGCCATGCCTTTCAGGCTTCTCTCGACTTTCAAAGGCTTTTGAAGAAAAAAGAGAAGAAACCCTCTCGCAACCATAAGAGCAACGGTTGGAAGGACACCATGTGTCCTTCTTGGGCTCCTTCATCGGCTCCTTCGTTGACTCCTTCATCAGCTCCTTCCCTCAGTCCCACATCCTCTCCTACCTCAGCTCCAACATCTTTAGAGGATAACGGTGATTTATTGGCTCGTCTCTATCTTACGAGTATACATGTTTGGGAGTCACCATTCGGGGGTTCCTGGTTGCAATTCAGGCCCGAATTCTCTGTTTATTGGCCCAACGGAAATCCGATTCTTTCTTCAAGTTACATTCAACAAATTGAAAATGTATGTGTTGGATACATCAACGGCACCGTAGAGGATGGCCACTACTGGCTTGACTTGTTGGAGGCCGACCCTGAGGCGATGTTGGTTGCTAGTCCGACGCGATACGAAGGTCAAGGTATGTATGATTGGACAACAGCCGCTACCGAACTTAGTTTGGGGCCCATGTTGACTCAACTGGATGTCTTCTCTTTCAGACGAAGCGGCGATTGCTGCCATCGAGAGATTCCAGGGGGAATACGCTCTCAGCTTTGATGATTATGGTGCCACTGTCGACCAACCAACATCCTCCCCAGAAGCTCCTGACTCCAGCATTGAGTATGAGTTTGCCGACCCTCTGACATTGATGTGGGGAGTCCGCGAATGGTCTGGTTTGGGTCTTGGCGTCGTAACTTTGTGTTTTGCCTTTCTTCTAAGCGCGTTGTCGTCACAAGTCTACAAACGCCAGGAGACCCAACACATTTGGGGGCTTACGGAACAGGGTGTTGGGGAGCTGCTCGCCGTGGGGTGGACGTACCATAAGCAAGAGGGAACAGGGGGTCAATTGTATCTCAAAGTGTTTGACAAGGGCCGACTGGGATACAACGATGATAACTCTGTGTTGGATGGAGGAATCATAAAACCTTCCGAGGAATCGGTAACTCACACCAGTCCGGAAACGGCAACGATGGACTCTCCACATACCCAAGCCCCCGCTCCCAGCGATGCACCTAGTGATGAACATAGATCATATTTGACCTAGGCTCCAGCAGACAGCTGAGGCTCAATGTGGTTGTGAATGGGATGATTTCACTGTCAAGCGCAAGCAACTCGGGACGACACGCCTCCAAGCCTTCAAACGAAGCGAGCCTGTTAACGATCGAACGCGACTTCGCGATCCAACCCAAAGCTGCTTCCAATAGCAGAAGTACATTGTATGATAAAGTTAAGTTATTATCCAAATGCTGCTCTAGTAGGATATCTTTCTACCGCAAGAATTGGAGAAATGGGTCCTCGTAGTTGTACAATAATAGAAATTCAACTGATAACATGGTTGAACACCTGCCTTCTTAGACATCGGCAGCTGGCTTCTTGGGCTGTGTCAATTCCGCAACCTTTCCGGCAACCTTGCCAGGGAATTCATCGATGGCTTCCTTCTTGATTCCAGCCTTCTCTGCCAAACCGTAGTTAAGGAATTCCTCTTGCTTGTAGTTGTCTTGGGTGATGATACCCTCCCGAATGTAATAAGCAAGACTGGCAGTGGGGTAGATGGTAAGGATACCCATAATGATACCAAAATAGTTGAGGGTATATAGGTCTGCGAAGAGTCCAATGACGAATCCAACAACAGCCATTGCAACAGCCCATAGTTCATAGTTGACAGCCCCGAAAATAGCGATTCCACTCCAGATGAGAGCAGGAACAGCCACTTGAATTGGGATCAAGCCGAAGAATTGAAGCAAGTGAACCAACATTGAAACGATGATAATAGCCATGTTCAAGGCGTTGACAGCGACAGTGGCAACACGCATGTCACAAAGACCGAAGAAAAGGTGACCGCGTCGAAGGGTGGCATCTCCAGTCTCAGCCTCGGCAGCCTGGTAAGGTGTTTCAGGATCTTGGGTAGGTTCTGCACTCATTGTTCAAGGATCTATTTGGTTCAGTTGACAATGGAAGAGTAGCAACAGGGATGCTTTGGAAGTAATGTTGTGGGTGACGATGCCATCTGGCGGTGAATCTCATAGGGAAACCTGTAAGTGTCATGGGCTCGGCCTGCTTGGTGTGCGTCCGTTCATTTTAAGTACCGTCGACGGATAGCGAATATAAAAATATACATTTCTGTAAGATACAACCCCCTATTTGCTTCTGAAGCTTATGTGGATCAGCGAACGATGTCGGAAGGACACCCCCAATGGATAAACACTTAAAGGAGCCAGCCGGGGATCTTCCCAAGATATCCACTGGAAGGCTCGCTTATTTTTCATACAACAATGGGCTCGTGGAAACGCCTGACAGGGACAACGGATGGAGTACAGAACAATGATATGAGCTGGGTGGACCAAGCCGACCACCACCAAGTTTGTACTCTGTACTCTCTAATGTACTCTCTAATACTCGTTGTGCTAGCTAGTTGCAAGCAACAACATACCTAGCGGAGACTGCCCAACATACTTGTTCACTCCAACACTTGAAAGATACCCGTTGGGACCACTTCCAGACCAGTGCTACTATCGGTATCTAGCTAGCTATGTCATACCAACAAAGAAGAGGTACCAGTCGGTACTCTCTAATGTACTCTCTAATACTCGTTGTGCTAGCTAGTTGCAAGCAACAACATACCTAGCGGAGACTGCCCAACATACTTGTTCACTCCAACACTTGAAAGATACCCGTTGGGACCACTTCCAGACCAGTGCTGCTATCGGTATCTAGCTAGCTATGTCATACCAACAAAGAAGAGGTACCAGTCGACGTGTTCTACTCTAGCAATCTACGAAAGATCGGAACTGGAATATTCTTCCTGCCATTCAATTGCGTTGAGAAATGACCCCACCAAATACAGAGAGCCAGTCACTAGCACTTCAGTGGACTCCTGTGACGTTTCGTACAAAGACCTAACAATTTCCTCCGCATTTCGATTGCAAGTCGTTCCATTGTTTTGCGTATGATGAGGTTGACCGATATGATCCCAAAGAATACCTAACTTGTCTTGCCAACTGATTTCTTCCAATGTTGCGTCGCCGGTAGGTTCTCTTTCGGGTGGCATGCCGGCTGATTCCAGTAGCTCTTGGATTGTTGGAACCGATACTGGCGATGGCTTTGCTGTGTCTGGCTTTGCAAAGTGCACTTCGGCAAAATTCGCCTGACTGAGCAGCGAAAGCAATTCTATGGGATGTCTTTCATGACTGCAATGGAATACCAACACACGTCGCGAATTTGGGTTTGATTTCTCCATAAACCAGTCCACAGTGGAAGCCAATGACTGGGGAGTATGCGCCCCGTCCAGTCGAAGCGTAATATGTGGAGGACGTTGTACCGTTTGGCATCGTCCAGGCCACTGGGCCGACGACAGGCCATCAAGAGTTTTCTGATTGCACAAGAACGCGTCATAGGAGGCACCGTAGTCTTGCATATCGACGGCTGAGGAAACATCATGGCACAAACGCACTGCCAATTCTGCATTTCCAAATTGGTGTTTACCAGCCAGACCCAAAGCCCTGCCAGACAGCTTCGTTCGAACGTCAGTCCCCGACGCATCCACTAATCGAACCGGGGTACCTTTACCCTCGAGTGCCGCACATTGTCGGCATACATCAACAACTTCGGTGCCATTGCTATCAAGTATGTACATAGCATTTACGGGGGCCTTAGAATCGCTTTGCTCTGACCCAGTGCAGCGGGAAAGTGCATCACTGTCCCTAGTAGGGTCGGGTTTGGGAGAAATTGAGGTTGTATCAGCCTTGTCAATAGCTACGATACCTGCCTTTTCCCAGGCAATCTGCGGAAGCGTCGTCCCAAGAATGCGTGTATGGTCCAAGTCCAACAATGTTATGCCACAAATTGATCTTCCATCGATTATATGAGCAGGGCGATCAATGAAGTTTGTCGCATCGTATCGACCTCCCATCCCCACTTCGACAATCCATACATCCAGGTCAAGCTTCGTAAAGATATAGAATGCCATGAGGGTCAACATGCGAAAGTACCCAGGTAGTGTTGGCAATTCATCCTTGTCAGGGCCACTTTCTTGTGTATAGCTTTCAAGATCTCTGCGAATCTTCCAATAGGCGTCACCAAACAATGTAGGATGGACAGGTTGGCCGTTCCAGCGGATGCGTTCTCGGATATCAACCAAATGAGGGCTGGTGAACAAACCCGTGGAGTAACCATGGTGTCGAAGAATTTCCTGACACATACAAGCCGTTGACCCTTTTCCCTTTGTCCCTGTAATGTGAATGATCCGGCGAGGCAACGGTGGCTTCTCGTCCCAGCGAACTCTGCTCCAATAGCGCCTCATGTCTGATACTGTCGACGTTCTTCTTGCAGCGGCTTTTGCAATGGCCTCCTTTGAAGTCGATTGGTGTAACTTGGAGAAGAGAGCTTGTACTGCCTCATCATCTGATTTTGTTTGGCTCATGGTCTGCTCTGAGATCCACAATTGATTTTTTACAGTATTGGCTTCAGTCCAAAGTCCAACTCCATGGAACGAGAAGCGACGACCAGACTGTGAATTCGTACTGTTCGACTTTGTGTTAACCTGAATTTTGGTGCCACAAAGGTCTCATATTATGGGCTTCATGGCTTCATTAACATGCCCCAGTTGCCTTGACCAAGACACTGCAAGATGTCCTACGGAATTCCAGTCCGCAACAGTAATGGCCGTGGGTAAAGAATAATGACGACTCCAGGTAAATGCAAAACGAGTTTAGTATCTTTGAAAGAAAATCTCTATGATGATCTTCGAAGCACCATGTTGAATCGATTTCGAATAGATTTTCTGCCTTCCCAGACACTCTTCTTTGTAGCACGCTGCTCTTGTTCGGTGCTGCTGTTTTCGTTTGGTTGAACATCGATTTCTGTCCTTTCTCGTGCAAGGCGGTTTTCTTCGTGGCGAGTCAATTCTGACGCCGAGAAACCATATTTACTCAGTATGCGTACTCTTTCTTCCGGTGTCCTCGGAGCAGGTCCACCAATGATGCACTTTGCAACGGTATTCTCGTAGTGGTCGAGGTCAATACGGTCTGATTCCTCATAGCTCCATCCAAGCTCCAGTCCAACACTTCGATGTCCATCTGTTAAAATGCGTTCATATTCCCGAACCTGAATGGGTCCGAATGAAACAGAAGAATGGCGAGATCCTGAGGACGAGCATTCGTCATTGTATTGGTTGGAAATGCTCATTATGGTGTTACTCAGGGAGATGTTGGAATGTAGACAGGGTTGCCAAGGGATGTGAGTTTTATGGCACATCATACGTTTTGCTGTTGTCGACCTGGAATAATGATCTTTGAAGGCGGGTGAGTGACCACCGACACAGCGGGCGATACCTGAACCCCATAATTGCATGATTGGCGTCTCCAAGATAGGAGAATTGAACCACTATCATCATTGTTCCCATTGTTTTATATAAAGGAGATCGATATTTCTTAAGTGACAATAGCAAGAAAGTGTGAGTGCAGCTGACGGCTTTGCTCCCTCTGTTGGTCAGACAGTTTCGAAAGTACAGAGGATTAACTTCAAGTGAGAAGCACTGACTACCTCTACTACCTATTAGAAAGGATAGCTCGAACCTTATTCAATAGTACCACTCCTCCTCATTACTGCTTCGTAGCCTTCGGAAAAAGCCCAATCTTCGACGCATGACAGATGGGTAGTTCTGATGTTCTCTCCTCGGATGGCGATGGTGTGTATCTCTCTGGTGATTATTTTCCCCAACTGATCTGGGAGCAACACTTTGGTTTGCGTTTTCCCTGTTAAGCCTGTTTTCCTCGTTCAGCGTCAGCTCGGTCACCGAGTAGCCATACCTGTTCAGTATCCGCAGCCGTTCTTCAGGTGTGCGTGGAAGTGGGCCTCCAACATTACATTTGGCTACGGAGTTTTCGTAGTCATCAATGTCCGTGCTGTCGAACTCCTCGTATGCCCATCCGAGTTCCAAACCGACCGTCTGTTGACCTTCTGCTGTCAAGATACGTTCATATTCTCGGATTTGGATGGGTCCAAATGATACTGAAGATGAAGTACTCAATCGAAACTCAGACGAGGATTCGTCGCCAGAGGTTGAATAGTGATCAGATCGATTCATTGTGGAGTAGCGGGAAGAACAGTTCATTTCACAAGAGTAATGAGTGAGGACAGTGTTCATCCACCTCGCTGCGACTTCTTGATCACAGTCAACCTAAGTCGAGTTTTTGATGAAGGGAGACAGTGATTTTTGGTGCAGGTTCGGTACAAATAATCGATCTGTGTTGCCAGATATCATCAACGTGGGTACAACAAAACAATGATTCAACGCAAGGTAGTATTCACCGATGAAGATGAGGTGGCCTCACAACGCTACTCGCTATCTTCCTGGATGTTCATCACCATTTTTCTAGTTTCCTCTGTGTGACTGTTTTGGCGAAAGGGCTGTTGCGTTGCACTCACTTCTGCAGTACTAGTAGCCGTGTACGAGTACGGCGGCCCTTTTACTGTAATAATTATGCCATTGGACAGACCAACACATGCTACGATCTGCAACAACACGTCATACTAAAATCTAAAAGAGTCGAGAGGTTCTGGTTTCGTGCTTCACTGTGTTTATTCATTCTTCTTCACTACTTTTTCTCCCCGCACACACGTTGTTGTGTCCAAGCCATTCACAGTCATCATCTTTAGATTGTTAGTACTAGGCCCAAAAAGATATAGTATTCTACCTTGTACTAGTACAGGTACTAAGCAAAAACAACAAACACTACCTCGTATTTCATGATTTCTTCCATTTTCAACTTCGAATCCTTTGGGCGGAAGAGCACA
>WXVQ01000012.1:61994-75796 GCA_013372465.1 Nitzschia sp. Nitz4 | reverse complement strand
TTCGTGCATTTTCCGAGAACTGCCCCCTTCCTTCTGCTCTGCCTTCCACCCTGAGGTAGTTCGAGACTCGCAAGCGATAGATTTGTACTGGGGCACTTGAGGTCATACTCTAGCTAGCTAGGGTAGTACTACTAGTAGTACTAGTAGTAATAACTCGCAGTACTACTATTACTGCATACTGGAACACTGTTGTGATCCTGCAAAGAAGTGAAGGAGGTAGGACAAACAACGGAGAAGTTGTGATTGCCTGTCAATGCTCGGAAATTGTCACTATTTTGTTCTCCCCCGACTCTTTCGAAGAGCTTTCTTGGTGAGCTTCTCTCTCATGTCATACAGCTCTTTTAAACTGCAATTGGCCAGGAGAGAGTGCGGGTCCGATTTGTCAACCAGAGCCATTCTCTTCTTATGCTCCACTAGGGTGTGAAACAAAGCAAACCTCCAAACTCGCAGCGGTAGATTCCAAAGATAATACTCCCGGAATTGCCGAAACAAACTACCGAAGTAACTTTCTGCTTCTGGGTCCCAGTAAGACAGCTTTGGTTTTGGTTGGCCACCCAGAAACGTCTTGAAGAATTTACCCCGGCGGATGTAAGGAAGAGATACGTCTATCCCAGACTGCCAATATTGAGCACCTCGACTGGACGTGCGGAAGAGTGCTGGTGGCAGATGTGGCACACTGTCCCCCTTGACATGGAATTTGGCAATACGAAGTTTCCCGACCGTTTCCTGGTGCTTCACAGCCCCAGCGAATCTCCAGTTTCCAATGCAAGGAGCACCAAATGTAACACACTCGATTGCCCCATACGACTTCGTGAATCGTTCCTCTGTACTTGCATAAAGTGAGAATATTGTTGCCAGAGCTGCCCCCAAACTGTGACCTGTAATTGTAATCCTTGTGTTATGGCCCGTTACATCGCAATAATGGGCGAGCTTTGCCGCGATCTCATCGTATTTTGTAGTGCCCGTATCCTTGCGAACTCTGAACAAATACTTGTGGAATCCAGCGTGAAGGCGGATGTTTGTTGCCCGATTGGGATAGTGCTCCTTCACAGGGTTACTTGTAGCAGTATCATACCAATCAACAATATGGCGCCAGTCACTTTCTGTATATGCTCCACGGAAAGCTAGCAACACCTTGCGCTTCTCGCGGTCAATTGACAAGGCATAGGTACATTCATACTGAGTGTGCCAATCACTCAACCATACCATTTCTGCACCACTATTGGCGAGAACATGAGAGACCGTGCCTTCTCGAAAGAAGGACTTGATGAAGCCGAGTCTCCAAAAATCACGCTTCTCCAAGGCCTGAAGAATTAGTTGCCGAATAGTGTTGGTATCATGGTATTGAGTTTGCTTTCTCGTTGAGGTCGTCGTTGTGTTGTTCTTGGATGCATTCTTCACCTCCGCGTTTTCATCCAATTTTGTCGATGCATTTAGATCTCCCCATACTTCGTTGGCTAACCCCGCAGCCAGTATTCTCCCCTCGACACTGGCATGACTAGTACTTGCGTTCACATCTTCCCATCGTAGAAGTTTCGCTTGTGCTGCGGCGATTTCTTCCATTTCCTGATGCTGTCGGGCAGCCGGTGATTTGGGCAAGTTTTGTTTCAGTTGTGTATTGAATTGCTGAACACGGTTGGCCAGTTTATCTGGAATAGCTTTCTCCATGCGCTCCCTAATGTCTTTGAGTCGCCCCACAGAATCGTTGTCTTCCTCATCCGAGTCAATGTTCGGGTTAAAGTGGGCCGGCTGGAAACTCGACGAAGCTACGCGAGGTGCCGGTTGAGGGACAGAGGTAGATGTAGCCTGTCCGACAGATATGGAGTTGGAACGCCTTCGTGCAAATGCCGGTATCGGTGGAGGTGCTTGTGGTGACCCCGGGTTTTGGAGGTTTACCGGTCGTACGGTGGACGATTGGTACCCACCTCCCAACGAATGTGCGCGTCGGGGTGCTTGAGGGATTGGTGCAGGAAGGTTGGGAAGCTGTAACCCATACTTGTCTATTGTACTCTCTCCGTCCTTGGTTAGAGCAGCAGACGGTTCGTGAGGGTAGAAAAATCCCGCATCATCAGAGTCTTGCCTTTGAAAGCTGAATCTGTACTTCTGTTCTTGTTCATGAAGGTCCAAATCGTCCCCCAAAAGACTTGCATCGTGAAAACTTTCCCCGTCGGGAATCTTGGTTGACCGGAGAGGAGTACGCTCCTGATCGCTGTAGTACAAATCCTCATCGAGGGGGTACTCCGCACGAGACACCTTGGAAATCCGAGGATTGACATCTTCACTTAACATTTCATTGTAACAATGAAGCAAACTAGGCAGACCATTAGCCGCCTTAACGTTTCTCTTGAAAACTTTCCTAGCATTGACTCTGGGTGGCACCCCGTCAACACTTGAAACCCATGGACTGAGAAGGGCTGGATGCTTCCGACGTTTGTGTCGTGCCACATCTTCTGCTTCTTGTAGAATCTCAACCAACAAAAGAGCCATGATATGACTGGCAGTGACACCATTAGCTTCTTCATAGTCATAAAATCCCGCAAAATCTCGGCTGGTGAGTCTGGGAGAACGATCAGAGTCCAAAGTAAGATGTTCGAACTTGGTTCGAATTCTGCCAGTGGCCGATAGAATCCGTAGGTCGGAAAGTAGGAAAATCAACATTGCCTGAGCCATGGTCTCTTCTCCTAGCTCAAGAAGCGACATGTGCTCAGCAGGTGGTAACGCATCATCCGTATCTTGTCGCGTAATTCCAATGTTCTCAACCGGTGGGCCTGGACTGTCAGGTCGCTGGTCATGCAAGGGGTCGGGGGAAAGATACGCGTCTCCATCGCTTCGAACAGTGTGCATAGAATAAGGAACGTCCATTTCGATGTCGTCGATCGAGCCGCCATCAACACTGATGGGGCCACTAGGCACAGTCGAGATGGGTGGCGGGTCATCTGGGTTTTGCTCGGAAGGTGCCTCCATATCTCCATTTCCATTGTTCTGATCCATCATGTCTTTAGAAATGTTAGCAGCATTCCGAGTAACTGTGGAGGAATTGGAGACCCTTTTCGAGGAAGTTGTCGATTGCATATTCCCCAACTATGTCTGATGCCCCGCGAAGAATTTTAGTTTCCTCTGTTTCGAAGCGTCACTGATGTTTGGGTCACCACCGAGTATATCACCGGAAGCCAGACGATTACTCGCAATGCCAGAAGACAACAAAACCCTTTGTGTTTGAAGCTACACCCACGGGTATTTTGCAGCAGCTGTGCAAGTCCAACAGATCTCTCCAAGCTCTGTTGGGTTGACAATAAATATTGTAACCAGTGTGGTGTCGGTTGTGTATTTTGTTCTACTCTCCTCCTGAAGAAATCGGTGCGTAGGGAGCGCAGATTCTCAACGTACGTTTGTGTGTCATCATGTGCATCGTGCTAGTCGACTGCTGCTTCTTCCGGCAGTCGTTTTTCTTATTTTGTGTCCTAGCCATGTCTCTGGAATAAGGAATCACAAAAAAGAAAGAAGCGCATTCCATATCAAAATTCCTTCTGTGGCGAAACACCAAGACATGATGTTGCCAACAGGATCACCACACTACACTCTGTATCCTTGATACAAACAACCTTTCGCCAGTGTGTAGAAGGTAACAAAGAAGCAGACTTGTCATTTCCTTGGGATTTTTGACCTTATCGCTTGATTAAAATATGGTAAGTTGTTTGTTTGTCAAATGTTTCGAAGAGTGTTCTCCTTCCAGCGCCACCTCTCACAACCTTGGTTTCCACGACCGTGAAATTCTTTTGGTGCATTTTTCAACGTTTCCCATGATCATATTTCCAGCCTAAAGCTTGTTCTGAAGCCGCCTTGAGTTTGTTGACTTGCATGGAGGAATCTCCTTGTGTCAAGAAGGAAGGGAAGTCTCTCTTGGAATGCATGAAGGATGAGAGTGAGTCTTCTGTCTGCAAAGCGCAACGCAACGCCTACTACCTCTGTAAACATTCTCAATTGAACATGAGAACAAGAATCCGGGGAATCCGAACTTATTAGACAAGAGCTTATCAATTGTTCCCAAGAGCTGACTTTTTCGTCGCTGTTGTTGCCGCCCGAGATTAGATTTGTTGAGACACTAGCTTATATGATACTATGCACCATTGATCTACCGGGGCCTTTGATTTGGAATTCTAGTTTTCCGTTAAAGTGCCTGTGTCTATGGTAAGCCAGAGCTGCGGTGTCCTGGGTATGGCAATGTTTGCACTTAGCTAGCCTTCCGCATCATGACATGGCCCTTCCATCGTTCCCTAGACGTCGTTTGCGTCGGACATTTTTCAACGTATCTATCAATCATACTGGCAATGGTTGAATGTCCCTCTTGCAGACTGCTACAATACGATATTGATCCTTTCTACTAGTATATAGTAGGAAGTACAAAGTTTGCTCTCTAAAACTACTGTGCTGCAATTGACACTTCTATCTGTGTTCACAACCTGTGAAATGATCGTCCCCTCGCAATACTCCTCTAGACAATGTACAATAACGTTCATATATGTCTGAGCTTCCCATCTCTAGCAGTAAACAGGGTGTAAGCCATTAAACGTCCAGGCCTATTCAAGGTTAGGAGGAACAGAGGAGTAGGAAGGTGAGAAAGTGGAAGTGGAAGTGGCGGGTCATAGAACGATCCGTATCACCTCATGACAGCTCTGACGTACCTTCGGCTTCCCACAAATCTACCAATACATCTACCATTTGAGGCAAAGGAACATTTTGAGGAAATCGTGGAGGAGGGGCTTCCAGATCGCCTTGATTTCTCCATCGTGGATTGAAGATAATGTCAATCACTTCATCGACTTGCAAGGGAATCGCTGACCGATCAGGGGAGTCTGCGTCTTTCTTGGCATGAGCCAACCACCGATCTCGTGCAGCTTCCCACCGAGCAAGACCTAAACATGGATTGGAACAATATTTTGGGGACGGAACGCAATAAGAACAGATCAAAAAGTGATGAGATATACGATATACGCGAATATCTCCGAAACATGCAGCACAACAGTCCCACGCCTACCTGTGTTTACAAATTCATCCATATTCTTGGCGACATTGGATCCACCTGCTTGTTGTTCATCTTCTTTTGTCTCTTGCTTGGACTCGGAAAGTTGTGACTGTTCTTGGGACATTTTCAGCGGCTGGATTCAATGGCAGCTACTACTGTCACCTCCGTTGCTCTCTCGTCCTCGTCGCGGACCTCAAAGCGTAGAACGATGCCTGCGTAATGCCAGTACATGTGCTCCATTTGACAAGTTTGACCCCATGCAGGATTCCAAGTAGTCCTAGTGGGAACAGTGGAGGTGAATCCCAGTTCCCTCCAAGACAAATCGTGCCAAATCTTCCTGGTTCATCATCATCATCATCCACGCAACAAACTCACGAACGAGGCTCACAGTTTCACAAATTTGCACAAACCAACAATCAACCCAACCAAACAATAACCCGTCATGTACTTCTTTCGAAACGATAACTCTTCTCGAAAAATGAAACATCTTCCCGTCGTCTGCACCCACCCTCTGGCCGACGAACGTACGGAAACTAGCGCCAGTCCCATAGAGGTGCTTCAAGAAGCTCAATCATTGGCGTCAGAAGATGCTCCACTGGAAGCGCAACCCTTGTATTTGCATGCCCTGAGCTCATTGGAACAAAAGCACGGATACTACAGCGACGAAGTGGCCCTAGTATTCCACTTGCTAGCTTGGTTTCATTACAATTTGGGAGACCATTCTCATGCATTGGCATACTTCCTTCAGAGTCTCCGGATATCCTGTCAACTACACGGGGAAGATGCTCCCTGCACTCAGGCAATATTAGACGACATGGATGATTTGCTGGATGATACTTCTATGGAACCAGAGGTTGTGGAGCAAGTGTTCCAATCTTGGGTACACCAAGCACATGCCATCAAACTGGCTTCCAGCTCAAGAATTGACAAGAACAATGACAAAACTATCCAAGATTGTTACTTGAAAGCCTTGAATTGTCTACCAGAAAGTTTTGAGCTGGAGCGTTCCCTGATCTACGTAGCCCTAGCAGATTTGGCTCGCTGTCGAAGAAAGACTGAGGAAGCGCTAAGTTGGTATTGCAAAGCGTTGTTGGTTCTACCTCAATACCTTTCCAAAGAGCACCCTCGCGTTTTGTCTGTCCAAAAACGATCTAGAGAGGTGGCTCGACAACTGACACCCATGATTCCATCTCGGAGACAGGGTTCCTGGGCGAGAGCCGCTTCTGAATAGAGTTTAGGGTAATACACACCATAGTTATGTATAAATTATCATATACTGGTACTTACTTCTAGGAAGACGACCTCCCCTCCCCATCCCATCACACACTACTCGTACCACAAACCACGACAAGGTTCTCCCTCGGTATGGGTGACTTCTTGGTCCCTTTCAAGGTCCCATGAAGCATTGAAGAAACAAGTTCAACTGTTTGGAACGGAAGATCAGTCATGTCTCCAGGGCAATCTTCCGCTTGGTCTCCGGTGGTGGTGTCCAAGTCTCGGACCAGCCAGAGCAAGGTTGGGAGATTTCTCTGGGGTGTTTCCCTTGTTCTGATCGCTTGTTTCTTTCTGGAATCCTTGGTGTTTACGCAACCACCCTGCATAGCCACTCCCAATTACTCGTCCAACACATCTCCTTCTTTCAAAGTTCCACCTGAGCTCGAGTTCATTTGTGATGATCCGACTCTCTCGTTTATCCATGTACAAACCCCACCACCACACTCCGTTCGCCCCACCGTTTTGTGCATTGTCCTCACTCAGGAATCCAATCACGCCACTCGGATACAGGCCATAATCGACACCTGGGGGAGAAAATGTACAAGCATCATTGCTGCGAGTGACGCTGATGATCCATCTCTTCATGCCATCAACGTTGATGCCAAGAAAGGATATTGGCAAATCTGGGGAAAGTTGATGAAAACCCTCGGGGATGTAGTTCTTAATGGAACTCAAACTTATGATTGGATTCTCAAATCAGATGATGATACCTATGTTATCATGGAAAATCTGTACTCTTTTCTGTATAATATCACCAACTCCACAACACACACCCTTCCTTTGGTGTATGGCCGGAGGATGCCTTGGCCAAGGCTTAAGCTTTTCAAGCGCGAATTGGGTGGATGGTTCAAGGAACCGCACAATGCCGAATTTGGGGAACGTTTTTTTGAGCGATTCTCGCCGCAAGAGACTTTGGTTTATCCCCATGGTGGGCCTGGGTATATCATGAACTGGAAGTATGCTACCATGTTGGCGTCAGCTTACTTCCATTCCGATGATGTGGTCAAAGGGGAAGTATCAGAGGATCTAGCGAATGCGGTTACGATGCTATACCGAGGTATCAGACCACAGTCTACGTTTGATGAAGCAACTGGGAGAGAACGCTCTCATCCCGAATCACCAAGGACCATGTATAGCAACCCAAAATGGTTACCTTGGATACAAGAGAACATTCAGAACAGGGGATTCGGCCCAAGGTGCTGCTCCCCTACAAGTATAAGCTATCATCATGTCAACCACCGACAAATGCGGCTCATGGATCACCACTTCTACACCTGTCGACAGAAGGAAAGGTCAAGGTACCCTCGTGTGTAACCAAGGTTTATACGGAATACTATATCAGTAGTACGAGTCCTATCAAGCAAAAGATGTATCAAAAGAGACTGGTCTAAAAACAAAAGGTCTATCAAGTCTAGGATATTGTATTCCCCCAAAAGTCTAAGCGGCACTGTTTCTCACTGTGTTGGGGGTAGGGTCGCTCAACACAATGTTGAGTGCCTCCTCGATATCATCCAAAATGTCCTTGGATTGAGAAGGAGAGCCAAGTAGCATTTGACGGTGCGAAGTAGGTAGGGTGTATGGAAGAACATCCCTCAAAGAAACGCCCAACGGCACTTCGCAGTCTTTGCAATTGATTTCCATTCCCTTCAATGGAAGGCTGTAGTCACGTTTGGGTTGGGATTGTTCCTCGTTCAGCAGAGGGACCCGCCTCCTCGTGAGCTTCAAGGAGTCTGCTTCGTCAGAGTAAACATCCCCTCGGCGTCGTCTGCGAGATACTGACCCCATATCCTCGACGAAGGGGAGATCGTCCAAGTTGAGTTCATCCATCTTCACGGACAAATCATCATCCTCTCCATCGCTGTTCATAAGCCAATCATCCTCGGCTCCCGAAATTGAGGATGCCTCGGTAATCTCGTCATCACTAGAATCAGCGGCGTCAAGGAACTCGACCCATTCAGGTTGGCGGTCTGATACTGGCATCATGGTTTGGTGCGGTGTGATATTTTATGTAGAACCTGGTCTTGGAACTGGATTGTGAGTGAAGGTGTCTCCTTTGGTTCTCTTGCGTTTTATGGAAGAGTGCGTATGGGTTCCGTCCTACGGCAAGCAGTGAACCCGAAGTCAGAGGGAAGCCAGGTTTCGGAAGCTTGTTGGGTCCGGGAATTCTCCCGGACTCCGGTCGAAGTATGCTCATTCTCCTTAAAGAATTTAGGAATGAGGTTCTCGGGAAAAACCGAACGTCGCAGGTCTATTTAGTTATGCGAAACAAACCTGTCTCTTCTCCTCCATAGCAAAACAGAAATGGAGCATTGTGTTGGGCCGAGATATTTCAATTATGTTGAAGGTACGGGATTAGTCCCTTTTCATAATTGCCCGAGGACATGTGTCAATACGCTGCCACGTACCATCGGAGTTTCCTTATCAGGGCGCTCCAGAAACCATATCTTGCCTTTCACCTGTAGGTCTCACATATATGTCAGAGATATCTGTTTGGTGTCTCCCCGGCGCTGAATTTTTCCTAAGATAGTTTGAAGGGGCGCCGAAAAGTTTTGTCAATCCAGCACTGCAATCACAGCCATCATTTGATGTCCGAAACACAGGAGTACCCATTAGCGTCGTGGTTATAGTACCCTTTTCCTCTTGACGCGAGTGACAATTCCAATTGTCACTCGGTACTTTTTGAAAATTCAATATCATTGGATACAGTACCGGTAGTACCTCGCTACCGGTGGCTCAATCCAAGCAAGACAGGTAGAGAGTGATAAGTACTAGTACCTGTTACTGCTACGACTGTCGTTGTTGTAGTACAAACCTACCTCTAGCTAGAGCAGCTAGAGGAGTCAAAGTGCTATTGCGGAATATGCAATGGACGTGGAAGCTATGCCCAGCAGACAAAATTCAACTTGAGGAACATTTATTACATTGTCTTTGCTTCTCGTCGGTATTATGTAGAGCGAATGCGGGGAAGGTACGTACAGTACTGCACGTTCTGTCTTCACCGTCACTTGGTATGTACTACCTAGTACTTCTAGCTCGCTGTAGATATGTACTGTTGTATGTAGTATCATGGTCTCATTGGCATACGAGGTATCGTACTCGTAGCGGCTTTTTTTAAGAAGCCGCCCCTCGGTCGGACAATTTTACAAGAAACAGACGGCACTTCAAACTGGTCGAAGTGCCGGCGCCATCATCATCAATCATCATCGTCTCATTACGCTAAAAAAAGAAACTACGAGTACGGACGTCGGAGACAACACAAAGCGACACTGGTAAGACTAGTATTTCTTAACAAAGGGAATTGAACGACCAACGTTTGTGGGGTACTCGTAGTTAACAAGAGGGAAAGTTGTCGTTGTTCACTACCACCACGCGCCGCCAATTCGGTACGAGTACTCGTAGTGCCAATCCNCCACCTCGAATTTCCTTGCAAATGTCAGAAGTTGTGGCATATTCATCCCACGAATCTCGCTGCACAGTACGCATCGCAATTGTGTGACTGTTGCATCGCCATGACCATGACCATGAAACGAGCCAACTCAGGTGAAAACTTGATTACGTCTGCTGCCTCTGATCAAAAGATGGATACCCCACTTTGGAACGATTATGTTTTGGAAAAGTTCTTGCCCAAGGGCCGTTTCTGTGAGAACTTTCGAGCGAGTTCTAGCGATTCCGCTGTATCTGCAGACCCCTCAAGTCGTTCTGTGTCTACAACAGAACCATCTAGTTCCAAGTCTTTGTTCCAAAACAAGAGTACATTGGATGCCGGACATGTTCTCTTGAGATGTCTCCCCAAGAAGAGTGCCGCACCGGGGAATGAAGCTCAGGCAAAAGCGTTCTACAGAGAACTACAGGTGCTCACATATCTCGCCATGCTTCCACACCCTTCAGTCATTCGGCTTACTGGAGTTTCGTGGGGAGGAGCTGAATCATACTATGAGGCTATTGAATCGTTAATTCGGGGGAAGTCGCTGGAAGACGCAAAGAATTCCAGAGTGTTTGGGGTATTGGAGTTGGTAGAAGAAACACTGGCACATCGCCTTCAGTTCTGGCGCTTGCGCAAAGGGAATGCTGAACAAAGTGTTGTGAACAGTATGGAGGCACGCATTACAATGGTTGCTGTCAAACTCGCCAGTGCCCTTCAACATTTGCATGCTCGGGGTGTGGTACTTCGTAATCTCTCCCCGTATTCCGTTGGTTTCGATGCGAAAAAGAAGGTTAAGATCTGTGATTTGTCGGAAGCTCGCCTTGAGTGCATCCAGTCCAAAGAGTTAGACTCTTCGTTGTCTGTTTATGAGATTCAAAGCAACTCAGAAATTCAACAATTGGGGAAGGACCAGATAAAGGACCTTCGCTACTGGTCGCCAGAGAGACTCACTGGCAAGAAACACTCATACGGAGAGAAACCTGGGGATGTTTACGCGTTCTCGATTCTTCTTTGGGAACTGATAACCCTCAAGATTCCTTTCTCGTTTCTTGGCGAAAACGAATCGAATCCGAAGAAAGCACACAAAATCATGGTATCCAAAGTTGCGCAAAAAGGAGTCAGACCGAGGTCGCTACACATGATGCCCATCCGGTCTGTGCAACAACTGATAGAAAGTGGATGGGATCAAAATCCCGATGGGCGACCGGGTTTCGCCCGTATTTGGTTGACTTTAAGGGAACACTACAACCAAAAGACGCCACTCAGAGGGATATGGAAAAAATCCAGTTTCCGACAAATTGGGACAAAAGCCAAGATCGAAAAATGCTAAACGTGGGCGTCTTACAACATGGTCTACAAGACCCACATGGTTTGTTCTATTTTTCGCTCCACAACGAAGGATCCGCTCGCATGGGAGCAAGATTTAAATACAAGCTTCTACCGACATTAATTTTACTGTAAGGTTTCTGTTTTCTTCCGAGTTAGTCACGAGCAATGGCTTCTTTGATGGGCATGCAACATCCAACTTTTGGGTAGACCTGCACGATGCCAGAAACAGAATAAAGTGAGAACATGAGGGTGAAATTGAGCAACTCACCGCCTACCAGCGAGTCGGGATGAGCCGAAACAAACCAAATCAACTCACCGTTAGTCCAAGAACCGAAACGGCAGGGGGGACCTCCTCATCACAAGGAATGGCTGCTGTCACTGCCAAGCAAAAGGCCTGAAGTTGGATCTTCAAAATGGCACATCCGTCAAACTCGCATGAAGGTCCACAGCACCCCAAAGGTAGACAGCCAGCTCCAGGCTTGCAACAAATGGCGCAATTCAAGCAACAGATTCTACAGAAACAAGAGTCACAACCAGAACAAGGGTGAGTATCTTGTAAAAACGTTTATGATGGGATTGCTTTCGACCTGGCTACCACGACATGCACACTTCGTACCCAATCTTCCCAGAACATCCAGGGCAATCACATCCTGTGTACAAACCACAGTGAGCACTTTACAGGGAACAACGGAGATAGAAGGGAAGTAAGAAATAGTGGGTTCTTGCCGTAAAAATGGTGTCAGAGGCAATCGAATGGATTCAGTTCTTACCAGCAGCAAGCACAGCACAAGATAATCTTTTCTTCGTCCACAGCGTCGTTACCACAGCAACACATGTTCAATCTAGATCGGCTTGGAGTGCATTCACAATATTTGGCAAGATACGAGTGGAGCAAAGCAAGAACAAAATCCTCGAGTCGCACGGCTTGTCCAAGACTCCTTTGGGAGCACCACGGATCCAAGATTGCCTGACTCCACTGAGTCGGAAAAATTCGTCGAGAAAATGCACAACAAACAGACATTCCAAATTGCCGCTATGTACTCGTAGGACGATGTACTCGCAGCTCCCAGGTAGCAAACTACCCTAGGGAGTTTCGGTATCCTAGAGTAGAGCAAGGGCATACCACGTTTTATATCTACAGTGCACGTGTTCTTGATGATGAGGAATGGACAGTACAGTGCCAATAGTCACCAGATTACGCATTACAAAGAAACGATGATACTATAGTCATGAGGTAGGGGATTGTGTGCAGTCTCTCTTCAACCCTCCACCGCTTGGAATGGGTTAAGCTCATAGTGGATACCCTAGAGAATTGTAGCGGTCGACCAACATCATCTTGAGCCGATCAAAGCTTGGTCTGGCATCTGGGTTTCTCTCCCAGCATGCTTCAATCAGGCTTTGCACTCGCGCCGAGGGCACATCCCAAAACCCAGGCTTCTTTCCTAGAAAGACAGACTCGGACAGCTCACCTGCGGCGTTCACCTTACCCATCCTCCCTCCTCCAGGGATGGGCTTCAAGGATGCCACCAACCAAAGGACTACCCCAAAATCAAAGACATCCTTTTCAAAAAGATGACCCATCGGGACTACCTTCGTACTTTGTACAGGAATTGATGAGGCGAATCTATATCCATCGTAGCCATCTCGATTCACCACCGCCTTGGAGAAGTCAAACAGCTTCACGTTTCCATAAGGATCAAGACCGATTGTGCTGGGTTCCAAATTTTGGAGGGCCACTCCCTTGGAGTGGGCAAATGCGGCTGCCTTGCAAACTCCATTCGCTACAAATTTCACACGTCTATGGAGGCTGGATTTGATCTGTTCCCGCTCCTTATTGACACGAAGACGGAGCAATGGCGATCTTCGAGGAAGAACTGGGTGCCGCCTCCATCGTTCTAGCAAATCATGTAGTGTTTCCTCGAGGGCTTCGTACAGAACAAAATAGTTCGTGGAATCCGGTGAATGAAACGCTGATGACATGCCCTCAACGTGGACAATATTGGCATGTGCCAAACGCTTGACGATTTGTAGCTCAGTTTCCAGTTCCTTTGCTCTAGAATCAAGTTCCTCGACACACAGGCTGCGCCGAACGCACTTGATTGTGAACTGGGAACAAGCACTATCAGAGTCTCGTTGATCGTCCTCGTCATCTTCGTGCAATTGAGCCTTGAAAACCTGGACAGGGTGATCTCCATCTTCTACCCTCAAGGGTCTTTGAACGGAGAATTGAGACCATACAGATGCATCAAGTACGTGTGTTGCTGCCAGCTCTTGTTCTTCCCAGGACGAACCGAAAGAGCCAACCTCAACGTCGCTGATATCTGACGCTGTTGCTGTTGCGTTGGAAATCTTCCGTTTCGTTGTTGTAGCCATGAAGAAGAATGTCTACCTGTTTACGTAGTAGGGGCTTCCAAAAAAGTGTGAGCAGTTACACCTTCAGGAATATGACGGGGTTGTGGAAAATAGAGACCATGAGGTAGAAGACAAAAGTCCAAGAAGTACTGAACCTCCGACGGAATTTCGCTATTTTACCACCTCTACCACCTCTACTCGCACTGTACATGCCTCTACTCTACCGGCGGTAACTCAGCTCATGGACCACCTTAATCATGAAACTTATTGGGGGTACCTCTCAATTATCGTTCAGTCATCCCACCAAACAATACTCCATAATATACTACTACCGGTAGGCAACACCATCCGGAGGTGGAGGAGATCTTTTATCTCCTTCAGTACCTCTAGAGTGAGGGG